>JAKOGI010000236.1:692500-730000 GCA_029747015.1 Carnegiea gigantea | reverse complement strand
TCATTTGGTCAATTCTACTGGGTGGAGGTATCTCACCAAGCCACATTCAGGAATTGCTTTAGCTAATTTATGATCTGGATAGGTTTCGGTTTATAATGACTGTATATGTATGGAAAGTCATAGGAGTGAAAGAGATTTGTTCTCATTTCTGTTTATTTAGCCAATCATGGGTAGGCTTTGATGGTTGCTTAGCATTTTCCTACAGGGCTGAGATTAGCAACCAAAGGAGGTTTTCTTTTCTTTTTTTTTAGGGGGCGGGGTTGTCTGGGTTTGTATATAATTAGGTCATGATTTATCCCCTTATGCCAGTTAAATTATGAACACTATAGCATTGTCGTGAATGTAGCTTGAACAAGAAATCATGTTAACTCCACACTTCAGTGATGGGCGTGATATCTGCCTTCCGGTCTATATATATAGAAATGTGTGATGGATAGACTCTCTAAATCAAGAAGCACATGAAAGCAGCTTAGCCTTTGCCCTCTAAGGTTATGGGACTTCTATAGCATTGCCTTTGTTTGGCATCTTCAAGTAGCAGATGATGGAGAGACTAGAGAGTTGGTCCGAGGTCATGGAATTAATTGTTCACTACACAAACATCCGAGAAAAATAGTGCCTTGGGGTCCATATTCGGCTATGTACCATCAAATTGCAGTAGTAGTTGCAATTATTATTGTTGTAGTTGTTGTAGTTGTAACAATAGTAGTAGTAATAGTAGTAGTAGTAATAATAATAATGAAACAACAAAATATTAGTAATGTCCTTTTTCGTCATTTTATGTTAATTGGCTAATTCAACAGCTAATTTTACCGAACACATTATTTTTAAATAGCTAGTTAAACAGCTATCCACTATCTGCTAAAACTCACCAGCTATCCGCTACTCAACCAGCTATCCGCTACGTAAACAGCTATCTGCTACTCAAATAGCTAATTTTACCGAATAGGGCCTTGGTTGCTGCAAAGACTATAAATCATTCAGGTGCGATATAATAATAGCAGGAATCAAGTGGGGACATTTAAATTATGGATTAGAACTTGATGGATTCTTCTAAGTTATGCGATATGGCTGCAAGAATCAAGTGGTTGACATTGATTGTGCGGAAAGGGTTTACATTCTCATAATATCTTTGCGGATCGGGGTATTGGCAATCATCATCCCATTTTGTTAGTAGCGTTTGCCTTAAATTCATATTTCATTCGTAAGATTATTTTCCATAAGTGCATGCACATATGATGTATATTTCCAAAAAATAAACAAATAATAATTTGTATGTTATAGTTAATTTAGGCCGCATTCGGCAACGACATTTTAGGTAGCGTTTAGTGTTTTGACAAGCCCTGTTTGGCAAAATTAGCGGTTCAGGAAGCGGATAGCGGTTCAGGTAGCGGATAGCTCTTTAGGCAGCGGATAGCGTTTCTAATTTAGCTGTTAGTGGATAGCTGTTTAGATGAGCAGTTGAAATAAATGTGTTCGGTAAATTTAGCTGTTGGGTTAGCTGATTAATGTAAATTAACATAAAAAGACATAGATAATTTCCAAATATAAAATTTCGTAAGGATATTTTTTGGCAAAAAAATATGAAACGCTACTTTGAAATGCCAAACGTTAATACTATTAGCTTTTCAGAAACGCTGCTTAAAACGCTAAACGCTACTTGAAACGCTAGTCAAAACACTATGTTACCGAACACTAAAAATTACTTGATGAGTGTATTGACTTAGTCAAAACGCTAAACGCTACTTATTTATTTTTTAGTGTTCGGTAAACTAGTATTTTGATTAGCATTTCAAGTAGTGTTTAGCGTTTTAAGCAGCGTTTTTGAAAAGCTAATAGTATTAATGTTTGATCTTTAAAAGTAGCTTTTCATATTTTTTAGTCAAAAAATATCCTTCAAAAATTTATCTTTGAAAATTATCTATATCGTTTTATGTCAATTTATATTAATCAGCTAGCTTAACAGCTAACTTGACCGAATACATTAGTTTAAACCGCTCATCTAAATGGTTATCCTCTAATCTAAATGGTTATCCTCTAACAGCTAAATTAGAACCGCTATCCGCTATATGAACCGCTATCCACTACCTGAATCGTTATCCGCTACCTAAACAGCTAATTTTACCGAACAGGGTCTTAAAAATTGAATTATACTTAAAAGATTATTTTCGATTTTCATAATTTAAAAACCTCCATAATTTCATATAAGGTTGCTAGATTATTGAGTGTAATTCTAATACATAGTTATTATATATGGTTAAAGACAACATCTAAAAATTGATGATAATTACTATAATTTAAACTCATTTGATTTCCCATATATTAAATGGACATAAAAATACTAGTTATACAAAAATCACAAGACCAATGCTTTGAAGTTCAAGCTACTATATACATTCAATTTTTAAAAGTTCCACGCCCCCTCCCCCCTCCCCACAATCACATAATACCTGTCTCAGTAGTCCGACGCAAAAATGCACTGCAGACCATAATTTTGGGACTATGGGACTGTTCTTTTTCGTTAATTTTTTTCAATTTACTAACTTTAACCTACGTTAATATACTTCAATCAATTTCAATCTACTGTAATAAAAAACATCACCTTCAACCCGCTTCAACCAATTTCAACCCACTACAATAAAAAGTACCAACTTCAACCCACTTCAACTAACTTCAACTTACTTCAATCCACCAAATTTAGAATTTTACTCTCACTATTTAATCAACTTCAACCCATCATATAAAAAATATATGAACTTCAATCCACTCTAATAAAAATATTAATTTTAACTCCCTTCAATAAAACATATAAATTTTAACCTACTTCAATCCACTTTCAATTCATTTCAACGAACTTTATCATTTCACCAACTCTAAATTACCAACGAAAAGAACCGATCCTATATATGATGATTCTCTCACAATCGATAAACTTACGTGCGGGACCTGGACCAAAAGATTTTTTATGTCAACCACAAAGTTGCAAACTTATAACTATAGCTACCCAATAGAAAAATGTGTCATACGGTCATAGCAGAGTTTCCATATATTCTAGAAACCAAACCCCTTGACCATCATGACTTAACAGCATCAAAAATACAGAGTCAAATGTATGAAATTAAACAAATGCATAGACAGCTGTAAATGCTTAGAACCATTTATTTACAAATAAAACAACTCCTCCTCAAACTGTCCATTTCCTTGGACCCCATTCAAGCTTTCACATTGGGAAAGCCTTTGACCATCGCATGCCACTTCAACTTTCCTGCTTATCTAACCCACTTCCTTATTGCACCTGTTCCTCCTTCCACCATTAGTGAGAAAACAGAGGACTTCTCGTCCCCTGTTTTCCCCTGTTTCTAGACATCGCATTTCCAATTCCACCAAAAAAATAGCAAATAAAATGTGGCTTCAAGATGAGAAATTGAAGAAAGGGAAAATAGTGAGATTTCCACCTAAAAGAGGAGGGATAAAATCCAAGATCTTTGTTTATTTGGTGAAGAAAATCGTGACCGTCGTACAATGTGGAAAGAATAGAGAAGCAGAAAGTAGAAGCTCAGCTGTCTTTCCTGCTTCAAGCTCTGCTTCAAGTAATTCAGATGGGCATTCATCGAACTTGGGAAAGATCTTGCTTGAAAGTTGTTAGTTATGTTGAGCTTTTTAAAATTTTGTTCTAATTTTCTGATATTACAAATTCTAGTCGTTTGTTTAGAGGAAATCTTGCCCTTTTCTTTTTCCTGGAGGGTTTGTTGTGGATGTAAGCATCTTGTGTCAAATGTTAATCATGAAATAACCGTTTAGTTTTGTGGTCCCAAATTGATGAACGAGTTGCTTTTCTCTTAGCTGTTCCATGCAAATCTACGATTTATCTTGCTAGTTATTTTGGCACAAATGGACTACTCTTTTCCGGCAGTTGTGCATAAGGATTTTTCCCAGTATGCATTAAAGTTTTTGTTTGATAGAATAATATGCATTAAAGTTGTTCTTTTTTTTTGGGGGGGGGGGGGGTGAGTGTGCGTTGAAGTAGACATATCTAGAGTTTGAATCCAAGTTTGTGTAGTCCTCAAATCATTAGTAACATTCATTTTATAGCATGGATTGAATCTCATTGATCCAGACAAAAAATTAAATACCATTAATAGTTATTTTTATTTAATGTATAAAAGTGCAAAAATTGATGTAAAAAAATTTAAATCAAAACTTTAGTAACAACTTTAAGATTTTTTCATTAGTTGAGTTAATTAACTTGCATTGCCTAATTTGATTTCACTCAAGATAAATAATGCTACCCAATGAAATTGTAAATATTGAAGGTGCATCCCCCCCGCCCAGAAAGAGAGAATTTTCTAACTGAATTGAGATTGATTGATGGTTGAACATACCTACTTTATATTTCAAAAACAAAAAAAAAACCTCTCCGCAAAAGGAAAAGTACCATAAAGAATAAACAGCTGTTGAATTCTGATTGTAGAGATTTTTCATTCCTTCTAATGTTGAGGGGTGAGAATAAAAATCTTCACTCTATATTTAACTCTTTGTTTCTTTAAATTATGGATGAGATAGGATATCTTCTTTTTCACGATATATATAGCTATAAGTTGTAAGAAAATGTAAGAAGTTGTAAGAAATTGTAAGAAACTATAAGGAGTTGTAATAATTGTGAAGAAGTTATAAGGAGCTGTAAAAAGTTGTAAGAAGTTGTAAGGATAATTGTAAGCAATTGTTGAATTATTAAAAAGTTGTATAAATAAAATTCTTAGACATGTATGCATAATTGTTGATCTTTAATGTATGATTTGTGAAATAAACTATTTCATGAAAGGAAATTACGTATAATATGTTAATGATATTGATGAAAGTAATTTTATACCATCACTAAACAAATTATTTTTTCACATTATACAAACAAATTGTGTTTTTCTACAATCATCTTTTTGGATGAGAACTAAATAATATTAAAATAACATAATTAATAAAATAAACATTTAAACTAGCCAATTAAATAACAATAAAATATACCCAAGCCCATAAGTTTATAAAAGAACTGTTGACATTTGGATACCCCATGATTAGAGGCATTAATTTTTTTTGGCCTAGAGTTATTTGAATTAATTTTTAAGTATACTCACTTACGATCCTGAAATTACTGTAACACCCTTACATTATCCTTTTCTTTTTTTTTTCCCCTTTTGATAAAACCCCAAACCCTCTCTTTTCAGCATTAGCACCATCCTCCACTTACCCAACCACTGGCCACAATGAGAGGTAATGGTCGAAAGAGATGATTAAATTTTGGCTCCTTTTAAAAGGAAAAAACCGAAAAGGAGAATAGTAAGTATATTATAGTAATTTCAAGATTAAATTGTAAAGAATTCATAAATAAAGATACTTAATAATTAATTCAAATAGCTCGAAATCTAAAAAATTGATACCACTAATCTGGGGTTCCTTAATGTCACCCGTCCATTTATAGAACCAAACATGTTCTAGGCTTGATGGTCTGCCTAAAGGAGTAAAGGAATAATACAACCACCGGCACTCATCTTTGCGAATGACAACTGAGAGAACATTTGGAATACTGAAGGGCAGATGAAAAATATTGCCTGACCAAATGCCTAAAATGAGATTGGAGCAGTAGCTTAAGACAATCGTTGTTTGTTACATTCTCCACAATTTTATTATTCTACATAAAAAAGGGCATAACAATCTCAACAAGGGACCCAAATGTGGATGGGTCATCTAATGTTCAATTGTACGATGATAACAACCAAATTGTTATGGATAAATTTAGGGATAAAATAGTTGAAATACTTTTATTACTCATAGTTTGACTATTTTTATGTATGATTCATGTCGGAGCTCAAACATGAATGCAATTTTTGTATTATAATTTTGAAAGTATGTTAACTTATTTTTTCGGTAATGGTGTATATGATTCACGTTGAAACTCAAATATAACTCAAACATGAATGTAGTTTTTCATATTATAGTATGTAAAAAAATATATACCTGTTTCTATAAATATGAGGAAAAAAATAAATGACAACTTAAATGTTATAAAAAATTTATAAGGAGATGAAAGGAGATGAAAGGAGATGTAATAAGTTTTAAGAATTTTTTTAAGATGCAACAAGCAATAAAAAGTCATAAGAAAATACAAGTTGTAGTCTAAATACTCACTATTACCCACAAAAAAAAAAAGAAAAAAGGGCCATGATTCTCTATTTTTAGCATGTGCTTACTCCATTAAGAGTTAAGACATCTGTGGTGCATGCTCTCCCCCGCCCCCCCTTCCTGTGATTCTTTATTTAATTAGAACAATTCTATTACAGCAGTTCTCATTCATTAAATTTAAATTTGATTTATTTTACTTGTTCAAGTCCATTATTTTTCATGAGATTAGATAGTAATGATAAAATTGATCAGCGAAAAGGTAAGCATTCAATTGGCAATTAAACTAATCCTTTCAGAGGAAAAATGATCGATTAATGTTATTATGATTGGAGAAGATTAAGGTATTTGAAAATCGTTAAGGTTGATTATAGATCTGTGTTAGGTAGCATAATGCTATGATTGTTAATCTCTATTTTGCTTTAAGTTGATGTAGTGAATTATGATACTTTCTTTATCTCCACGTTGTATACAAAGTAGTTACAAATAAAAATTTGAAGGATTTGAATTGTTGTTAAAAAATGACTGGACCTCACCAAAACTTCATTGCAGCTTCAGCCCATAATCCTCTTTTCTTCACAAGGCATGGCATATGAATTCTTTTAATGAAAAAATCCCTATAGGTAAAATTTGAGGTGGCTAATTCGATTAAAAAAAAAAAGAGTGGTTAATGGATTAATTCAAATTAATATAAGATGGGAAAAATCCTTATAACAGAACGAGCCGATTGAAGTTAGATTGAGTTGTTTAAAATAAAATCATTTAGGTCAATAAACTAAATTAGTATATTAATAAATTAATTATCTAGAATATATTTTTATTCTTTATTTAAAGGGGTTATTTGGTGAGATAAAATATAATGGAACTTGAACCTTTAGATGTCAAGTTCCACTCTTTTGTGTTTAGTGAGCATTTTAAGAAGATAAAGCTTGATACCTAGACTCAACATCATTGTCGTTATCATCATCATCATCATCATTATTATTAGAATAACAATTAATATTAATATTAATAATATTAATTATGATTAATTATTACAATTACTATTAATTACTATGATTATTATTAATTATTATGATTAGTAATTATTATTATTAATTAATAAGATTATTAATAATAATTATTAGTAGTAATAATAATGTTTATTAATTATTATTACTAATCATTATTAATCATTATTATTCGTTTTAAAATAAAACATATTTAATTATATTTCATAATCTACAGCCAAATAATAAGGATTGGAATTTGATTTTATTAATTTTCTCTCCAAACACATGAGTTTGGAATTCAAATTCCACGCTTCATCCCTTAGATATCATTTTTGATTCCGTTCCATTCTATTTTTACTTACCAAACATAGCCTAGATGAATCACAAAAAATTAATGGAGTATAATTCTAGTAAAATGGGAGAAAACATCTAATCTCAAGGCTAATATATCTAGAGCTTTAGTCTTACTTATTCTGTTAAGATCATATGTTACGACACTTAAATTTTTTATTTTTTAAATTTTCTTTTTAAAGTCAAATGTAATGAATGTAGACTACTATTTTTATTTACAAACGCAATTGATTTTTATATTGAATATATAATATTAACAAAATTTTAACATCCACTTTCAAAGAGTTAGATTTTTATATTTATATTTGACATTAGTACACGGCAAACAATAAGCAAAAATTGTGAATTTTTTTTTCTAGTTAATTTAAGTTATAGACTATTAAAACAAAAATATATACCAAATGGAACTGGGGATTCAGGTAGTTTAGCATTTTAATTTAATAAATCAAGTTTTAAGTTTGACTCTTATAACTACGCACATGGAACATGTAATAAACCATGTCTACTCCTATAAACTGATAATAAATTGATTCATATGAAGAGAACATTTAAGTACTACAAAACCCCTCTTCAATTCCACCCCCCCCCAAGAAAGAGAAACAATTAATTGGAAAAATATTGTAGTAATTAGGAGTAGACCTGATAAAATTGACTCAAGATCTGAAACTCGATCCGAACGATCCGGACCCATACCTAATCCGACATCCTAAATAAGCTCACCCGAAAGTGGAACTGAAATTCGAATTGATTCGAACCAAACCATATCCGACTTAGAAACTTTTACAAAGTTACTTATTTTTGCATGACAAACATATTGGACAAAAAATCGGTTGACCAGAAGCCTACCCGAACCGAAGTTCATCTGACCTAAAACAAACCGACCCGAAATGTTACTTAATCCGAAACATGACCCAACCAAAACTTAACCTGACTCGCACCCGAATCGAATGACCCATTTGTCATGCCTAATTAGGAATTTGGGATATGGGCGAAGAGATAGTATATGTGTAGCGATAAGATGGACAATTACTTATGTGCTTCCGAGAGCACATGCTTTCATTGTCCACGTACATATATTTTTCATATGTATATTTGTCATATATTAATTTTTAATATATACTAGTGTTAGGCCCATGCTTCGCATGGATTGTTATAATTTTGTTGTTGAACAAATCTCCATGTGAGAAATCAACATATTTATAATAAATATATTGCTGGGCAAAACTCTTGCTCATGTCTTCCGAAATAAATTAATATTTTGATAAATATAGTCTAGAAGTCCAATTTTTTTTTGATAATAACTAAAGTATACACAGTTGAACCCATGGTGTTGTTCAATCTAATTTACGAAAAAGGTAATTTTAATTGTCCTTATTTGTAATTGATTATTTAAAATATTTCATGAATCCATTTTTCGTTCAATTGTGAATGTTCCAATCCCATCGATTTATACTAAGCCTTGAAATACTACTTGCATTCATTCTAATTATTCTTGAATTACTACATATTTACTAAATGACATCTCCTTTGTTATTGCTATTAATCAGAGTATCATTCATTAAAAAATTAAAATATCTATTAGTTATAAAGTTTCGTTAAAAAAATAGATCCATGCATGCATAATAAGTTAAAAGAAGAAGCCTCAATTGCAAACATCCATTAGGTACAAAAGTTTGATTTAAAAAAATTCAAAATCATCAATTAATATCATCAAAATGCTAAGGAGAATCAAAGAGTTTGTAGTCATTATGCACATTCTTAATTAATATTAGAATTATGACTAAAACTAAAAACTTTTCTTTGGCGATCTAAAATGTTTGTAAATATATATTATGGACTATAATAAAATAGTTATTTTCAATCCTACTTCTAAAAAATGGTATTTATACATTCTTGACCCATGATTTTATCATTTTTATTTTTACGAAATTAAGATTATGAATGCAAGATTTGTGTAAGGTTCTAAAAAGATCTCAGTCCTGTTAAAAAGGGGGAGAGAAACTAAACTTGTCGTCTTAATAACTTTTCTAATACTTCAACAACCATCTAGTCACTTTTTTATGTATCCCCATGATAATAGTACTAAATCGATAAATTATCCAACACTCAAAACATAATAAGAGTAATAAATTCCTTTGAAAAAATAATATAAGTATAAAATATAAAATAAAAATATTTTATGAAAACAACCTTCCTCCACAAATTATGAAAAGTAATTTTTGGATATTAGCGCCAACTTGGCCTATTACTCTTAAAGTATATTTTCATAAGGCTTTCTTTTTATGCAAGGAGAAAAGTTGAAATATTGGAACGAATCCATGCAAAATAGGTTAAAAGAAGAAGCCACAGTTACAAATATTGATCGTTACAAAAGTTTGATTAAAAAGATTAAAGTGTCATCAATCAATATCTTCAAAATGTTAAAAAGAATCAAAGAGCTAATAGTTATTTTACCCATTCTCGAAAACTAATATTAAGACTAAAATTTAAACCATTTTTTTGGGCGATCTAAATATTTGTAAATATACATTAATGCAACTATGATAAAATAATTAATTGAAATCATAATTTATTAAAATAATATTCATAATATTCTTGACCCACGATTTTACCATTTTCTATATTTATAATATCAAGATTATGAATATAGAATATGTATTTGTTCTAAGAAGATACCAATTCTTATTTTTTTTAAAAAAAGAAAACTCGAAACACAAAATTAGACTTGTAATTTAAGCACTTCCCAAATACAAAATTAAACCTATAAGTTGAATGCCTACATTACTTTGATCCAATTACTTTTGCTAATAAGTCTTAATTAATGCCTTAATCAATATTTTAAAAAAGAAAAAAGAAAAAATACCTATATCCAATGAGTGATTGTCAAGTGTCTAAATATTGTGTGATCACTCAATTTTAAGTATGGTTAGATTAGATAGATAGACTTGATGATGTGGCTCGTGAGAGTATATGCTGCAAAGAGTATGAGATACATATTGGATAAGATGGGTTGTCAGTAGACTTGGCAAAAATTGACCAGACTCGAAAACTCGCCCCGAACTCGCCCGGAAATTTTGGGTTTTTAACACGATTTTCTCGACCCGAACATGAAAAATCCGTAAATTAGCGGGTCAAACCTGACCCAAACCCGAACTTGCCTGCTTGACCCGAACCTTATATCTTTAGTTTTTGATTTTTCTCTAATTTATCCCTCTTAACAATAATAGTTAGTCATTTTTATCGAATAGTTTAAAAAGATATTATATAACTATTGCATCCATTTACAGATTAAACAATAATAACCTTATTTTTTCTTCTCCATTTTCTGAAAATAATATCGTATACAACTTTTAAATGAAAAAACGTTAAAAATGGTATAAAATTAGATGAAATAACTATCTAAGCTTTTAAAAAAAGTTAATTTAAAAGAATATAAGCATTTAAGATGCGCAAGTCATATCATTATATCCTTAGTTAAATAAATATGTCTAATTATATTCTAAATTAATTAATTTATAATAATTTAAAATTTTGATGTTATAACTACAAGATAATATCTTGTACTTCTTTTATTTAATTTTATTTGATTTTCGTTCTAACTAATGCTGAACTATGATACTAGTGATAGGAAAATAGTTAGCCGTATTCGTATTAGGGTTGGCCTATTGATAAAATTTTACCTAATTGGACATTAGTAGGTTAGTTAATAAAAATATTAAATTATTAAATAGGTTAGTAGTGGTCAAGCTGCTACAACCCATTAAAATGCTCCAGACGGGCTACCTCATAAATGGCTGACCCGCTATTAACCTTCCTTCAGTATACAGGTCGATCTAACCAAAATCAAGTGGGGCTTGATTTTCCACCTGCCCATACAAGATGTTCATATATTATAATAAAAAGATTGAATATTTTTAATATTCTTTTGAGAAATTACAATTATTATGCCTTTTCATTAAACATTGATAATTTTAAGTAATAAATATGCAGAATTTTTGATTTTGAAATAAGAAAAATAACTCACAGAAAATGTATTCTAAACCCGTTGGGTTGATCCGAAACCCGTAAAATTGAAATATACATGTCCATATTTTATCCGAATCTAATATGCAACCGACCCGTATTTTACCCGAATTCGAATACACTCATTCCGTATTTAACCCACCTATCCAAACTGACAGGTCTAGGTGTCAGGACTGCTTTTTGACCCGACTTTAATCGTTTGGGCCAATTATATTGCCAATTGCCACGAAGTTTGACTCCTAAGTCCTGGCACCTAATATTTTGAAGTGGCCCCACGAGGGGATCGTTGTAATTAAGATTAATTGTACCCCGCGACATTCAGAAGCCAGATTCTAGGCAAATTCGCCTGTGAGATCAAAGCTAACTTTTTCTTAACTTTATTATATCATTATTAAATTGCATCCATGAGCAATCCAAAGTTGACCACGCATTTCCTCCTAATCTGTTCAATTTATGTGCAAAATTTAGTGGCATTTAACGATTTTACGATGAGATAGATCAAGATGATTAATTAGCTAGCTGTTTTGAGGCAACTTAGTTATAAAATGACTGATTCTAAAAGAAAAGTTAGGTTTTCTTCCTAAATTTTATGCATGCGTAAAATTTATCTACAAAAAGGTTAATTAGTTAGGAATTTTTTTTTCAAACAAAAAATGATACTCGCTTCATCCCATAATTTTCACCCCTCTTTGTTTTTATGAATGGCCCAAAATAAAGTCTACTTTTACCAACATTGGCCCTACAAATTTTCTCTGTCTTCTAAAAATAATAGAAAATGTAATATTAAGGGGTTATTTGGTGAGATAAAATGGAATAAAACTTGAATCCTTAGGTATTAAGTTCTACTTTTTTGTATTTGGTGAGCACTTCAAGGGGATGAAACTCGATACCTAGAACTTGAACCCTCTCATTTTCAAGGAGGCTCAAGTCCCTAACCCTTTAAAATCAACAACATCATCGTCGTCGTTGTCGTCGTCGTCATCATCATCATCATCATCATTAATTATTATTATCATTAATGATATAATTATTAATAACATTAATAATAAGTGTTATTGTAATTATTATTTATTATCATTAATATTAATAATAATAATTATTATTAACATAAATAGTAATTATTACTAATTATTATTAATACTAATATTAATTAATAATTATAATTATAATTACTAACTATTATTGATAATATTAATCATTATTATTATGATTAATAACAACAACAATTATGATTATAATTATTAATTATTACTACTAATAATAATTAATAATTATAAGTATGATTAATAATTATTATTTTATTATTAATTATTATTACTAATATTTATAATTAAGTATTAATTAATAATTATAATTATAATTATTCTTATTAATTATTATTAGTAATAATAATAATTATTAATATTATTATTAAGTATTATTTTCTAATTAATTAATATTATTAATAATATTTATAATTAATATTAATTAATAATATTAATATTAATATGAATATTAACAATTATTATGATAATATTAATTATTATTTGCATTATTAATTATTATTAATAATATTCATAATTAATAATAATTAATAATATAATATTAATATTAATAATTATTATGATTATTATTATTTGTATTAATAAAAATTGTTTTGTAATTATTATTATTAATTATTATTAATATTGATAATTATTATGATTAGTTATTATCATTAACAATTATTAATAATTATTATTATAATTATAATTATTATAAATTATAAGTTATTATTATTAATTATTAATATTACATAATAATAATATTAATCATAATTATTTTTAATGTTAATAATAATTAATTAATAGTTAATTATTATTAACATTAATAATAATTATTATTAGTAGTAATAATAATGTTTATTATTATCATTATCATTATCATTAATATTACTATTATTGTTATTGCTAATCATTATTAATCATTATTATTTTTTAAATAAAACAGATTTGATTCTATTATATAATCTACAACCAAACAATAAGGATTAAAATTTGATTCCATTCCTTTTCTCACCAAACACATGAGTTTAGGATTGAAGTTCCATCCTTCATCCCTCAGGAATCATCCCTTAATTCCATACTATTTCATTTTTTCTCACCAAATAGGGCCTAAATGATGTTCTTTTAAAACTTATATTACCTAGATAGGGCAAAAATTATAGGATGAATGGAGTACTAGTAACAACCATTATAACTGTAGGTAGGAAATTTACATTGCTTTAAACGAAGCCTTTGCTTTTTTTTTTTTTTTTTTTTTTTTTTTTTTGCTTTAGGGTTGGGGGATTGTTAATCATATGTTAATTTGGATAGAACTATCAGCCTGTAAGGTAAAGGGTTATTCTACTGCAAGAGTTTTTCATTTACAAGTTTCGAACCTTAACTTTGTTTAAGAGAAATAAGTGCCAACCTATATATTAATTTTGAAGGTAATTAGTGAATTAGTTAGTGAATTGTGAAATGTCTTTCTAAGTGTAATTGTTGGTAAATTGTGAATTGTGAAATTTCTTTCACAATCAATTGAACCTAGACATAAAGCAATTTGTGTGACATTTGTAATTGTCCAAGTTAATTCAAAATTTATAATTAATGAATCCCATGGTGATTGTTGAACCAAAAGATTGGCATGCATTCTATCTGTCTATAAGAGAGAGAAAGAAATGCTCAACATTTGCAACATGCGGCATTCATTGCTTTGTTGTATCTTGGATGCAAACTTACCTAAATCCTTTGCAAACTCTGAGAGAGTGGTTGCAAATATTTTCTTAAAGAAAGTGTTTCTTTGCTCCTTAAAGCCGTTGTCATCCTCCTAGTTATTCTTTTTTCTCCTAATAGCTTTAAGATAATATTTGTTCAATGGGTAATGAATCGAGTGGTGCAGACACTACTTTCAAGGTGGTGAATCAAGAACCAGCTCAGTTATCAGACTTAGTACATTTTGGTATATGAGAATTAAATGGAAAGCGAACAAGAGGTGGTCAATGCTATTCTATCATATTTATTGATGACATTTCATGGTCAGTATATCTATATATATATATATTAAGGATTAAGGAGGAAGGATTTTATATGTTTACAAACGCTACAAGTCCAAACCTGAGAACCAAAAAGAAAAGAACATTAAAATTTTAAGGAATGACATGGGTGGAAATATTTGCCAACTAAATTTGATGACTTTTGTGAAAATCATGGTATAGTTCATCGAAGTTTAGTGCTTGACACCCCTTCATAGACTTATCTAGCGGGAAAGAAAAGTTGGATCAGTAGACGTGGTTAATGCTATGCTGATAAATGTTGGTTTGCCATTTAATTTATGGGGAGATGCATTCATAATACAATTCCATTGAAGAAAACAAAGGAATCTCGATATGACGTATGGAAAGGAAAGAAACCTAATATAAAATAATTCAAAGGTAGGCGTGTGCAGCCTTTTATAAAGTTCCTAATCCGAAGTAGACTAAGTTATGACCAAGGGGTATTACATGATTCTTTGTAGGATATGTGAAAAATTCTAAGGCTTATAGGTTGGTGGATTTACAATCTAATGTGATTGTAGAGATTAAAGATATAAAATTTTTTCAAAATATGTTTCTCAAATTGATACATCTCAATTGATACCTACAATTTAGCACTCTAATTTTGCGGCAATAAATAATTCTTATTTTTTATCCTAGGATTAAATGGAACATGTTTGATGTAGGTCAAGAACCAAGAACAAGTCAAAGGGCTAGAAAACTAAAAGTTTTTGGACCGGAATTTGTTTTCTCAATATCAACTATTTTTCTACCTGAAGGTAATAAAATTGAATTATTAGATCAAACACTCATTTTATTGAATATTGATGATGATCTTAAAATACTTAAAGAGGCTATGGCTTCAAGAAATGTTGCATTATAGAAGGAGGCTATTAATGATGAAATGGATTCAATGTTATCCAACTATACTTGGATTTTAGTTGACTTGCTCCCAGGCTCAGCCTATAAGTTGCAAATGGATATTTGGAAGCAAGTATTATGTTGATGGTTCTCTATAAATACTTAAAGCTATGTTCATCGCAAAAGGTTATATTCAAAAGCCATGCATAGATTACTTTGATGCGTACACTCCAGTTTCTAGGATTACGTCCATTAGAATTCTTTTGAAATTAGTTTCAACTTTTAAATTGCATATGCATCAAATTTATGTAAAGTCATCTTTTTTGGTGATTTAGAAGAGTAGGTTTATGTGGAGCAATTTATGGGATTCATCTCATCTAGAATTGAAAAGAAAGTATGTAAGTTAGTTACATACTTTCAAATAGATGCAGTGCTTCATTACATGACTTGAAACAACCTCAAAAATAGTGGCATGAAAAATTTGATGCAGCGCTTCTTTCAAATGAATTTGTCCATAACAATGTTGATAACTGCACATATTCAAGATTTTAATAAAAAGTTATGGAGTTATAATACGTCTCTACATGGATGACATGCTCATTTTTGGAGCAATTGCTACATACTACCTACTAGTGATTTTTTCAGTTCAAAATATAGTCACGAGCATACAACTCCCATTGCAGTACTTGAGGGTCATCTTCTTAGGGATGGGGATCAAAATTAGTTCACTCTACTAAATTAATCTACCATTATTGAGATAAAATAAGTTGATGTATCAAACTACCTTCTAGTAACTATCACAAGCTATTCCTTAAAGCAAGAAAATCAATAAATGGATCAATCTATTGATAAACACTTTGAATAACAAGTCTATCATGCAAAAGGCGATGTGTTAGGATCTGGTGAGAATAATACAATATTTTGTTTTAATAGAAGTAACATAACATTAACATTACCAACATAGGTTAGTTCAAGTGGTTTGACACTTGTTCCCTTTAAACAAGGCATTGAGTTCGAGGCGTGTGAATGAAGAAAAATCTGTGATGAGAGAGCTCTACTCCTTATTGGGCCAACAAAAGCTCAACTCTAGTGAAATGAAGGATCCAAGAATTTAAAAAAAAAACACATTAACATTAACAAAAGCAAAAAGTTATAGTGGTTGTCGATATATGACAACCACCACAATTTAGAAAATCTAGAGCATACGTTTGTCATAAATTGATCTTAACCGTTAATTTTATTTTTGTTTTTAAATAATGAAAAATGTATTACAAAAATCAGACGGAAATTAGGAGTACGATGAAAAAATTCTTACTTAAATGACATCTTTTCTTCTTCCAATCCATGCTACTGCACATATTAGACCACCCTATGATCTAAAAAAATTACCAGACGCCATCAAATCTGCAAAAGGTTTTGATAAATTAAACGAAGACTTAATCCCATAATTCATCACATATCCATTAGAGCGAACAAAATTGAGCTCCAATCCTCTACAACCACGTAATACCCAGAATAGAAATTTGCAGTAACTACTGTCAATTTACAAGATTTAGATGGTGAAAAAAAAAGAGAGACAGAGAGAGATTAAGACATACCCAGCTATATTATTTCTCAATGAGGCGGCTAACCCAAGCATATGTGTTAGACAATGGCCACCATGTTCAGATTACTGTCAATTTTCAGCAAAAAACATGATCAATAGTGAGAAATATGATCAAACATGTTGTGTGGAAGAAAACGAAGATTACTCAACATTATCAGCAAGAATCACAAGTTAAGGAGAAGAAGAAGCCAATTGAGAACGAACTTGATGGAATGAAGAAGAAATTCCTGAAAAGAATCCAAAAATTTGGAAGAGTGGCTAGTGCATGCTTGGTAGGCTAGGGTTCTTGCCTAAAGCTTTGAGCAGTTTCATTTTTTATCTTGAATGAGCCATAGCATTTGCCACTTTTTGGGCATAAAAACTTAAAAGGCATGCTGATTTTATCCATTCAAGTGATTTTCACATTATATTAATTTCAACCTATTTCTTCCCTCTAATAATTATAACTTAGGAGGAAAACTGTATTTTGTTTTCTGATTTTCATATTTATCTTCCCTCGCTAGTTTATCTACATTCCTTTCTATTGAGAATAACGACGAACATTGTAAAAATAAGAATTGCCTACTTTTTTGTTTTTTGTCTAATGATGATATTTGATGATATTAAACGATCAAAAATCACTTTCATTGTTATTAATAGAATTCAACGGTGAATGTTATGTTTAATCGTTAAAATATGGTCGTTAAAAATTCAGTTTCTAGTAGTGATTGTAACCACTACACATAGTTTCAAAGTGTAAAGGTTTAGAAATTTCATCAAATTTCAACCAATTACAAGAATACTCAACATAATTTGACAACAAATTTCAATCAAGATGTTTGCAGAGATTCAAGTGTCTAAATTAGAAGAAAAGAAGCGGCGAATATGGTGAAGGAAGGTGCAACCATTTTTATAGGTTGTTAAGGTTCTAAGTGAGAAAGTGAGTGAGAGATGGAGATGAGTAGAGAGGGGATGAGGTAAATGGTCAAGGAGATTAGAGAGAGAAAGAGGCAAGCCCGTCATGTAGACCTGACAAAAATTGACCCGATTCGAAAACCCAACTCGAACCCGCCTGAAAGTTTTGGGTTTTGAACACGATTTTCTCGACCCGAATCCGAAATAAATCAAACCTGAAAAACCCGTAAATTTTTGGATCAGACCCGACCCGAGTCCGAACCCGCCCGCTCAACCCAAATATCATATCCTTATTTTTTATTTTTCTTTAATGTTTTCCTTTTAACAATGATAGTTTTTCATTATAATATATCGTTTAGAGAGACGTTTTATAACTATCACATCTATTCACAGATTAGACGATAGTACCCGTTCTTTCCGAAATTCATTCTCATAAAATAACTTCATATATAACTTATAAATGGAACAATTTTAGAAATGGGCATGAAATATCTAGTGTTAAGAAAATCAATTCAAAATAACGCAAATATTAAAAATGTGCAAGTCATACAATTATATTCCTAGTGAATTGAATATGTCTTATTGCATTTTAAATAATATTACTCTATAATAATCTAAAATTTTGATGTTATAATTAATAAATAATGGCAATATTTTGTGCGTCAGTATTATTCTTTCATTTTGACTTCCTTCTAATTGGCCTCGAACTTGATGTTAGTGTTGAACAATGGATCAATTTGTGCTCATGTTAGGATGGACCTACTAATAAAGCATACATGATTAGGTAATGGTAGGTTAATTAACAAAATATCAAATCATTAACTGAGTTATTAATGGGTCGAACTGCTCCAACCTATTATAATGCTTAAGATGGATCGACCCATGAATGGCCCGACATATTATTAATATTTAATATACAGACTAACCCACTCAAACGTGACTTAGTGTCTACCGGTACATGACATTCATATATCATATTGAAAAGTTTTTATATTCTTTTAAGAAATTATAGTTAGAATGTATGCTCATTAAATATAGACAATTTTAAGTAATAAATATGCCAAGATTTTGATTTTTATTAAAAGACAAATAGCTCACTAAAAAGGCACTCCAAACCCATTGGGTTGATCCGAAACCTGTAAAATCGAAATATATCCGCTCATATTTTACCCGAAGTCAAAATATGTATTTCAGGTTTGGGTAAAATCAAATACACCCGACCCGCATTTAACTCGAACCCGAGTACACCCGATCCGTATTTAACCCGCCTATCCGAACTAACAGACCTACTGCCATGCGTGCTCCAACTTTTCCCTTTCTTTTACTTGAGTTGTTGACAGCAAAGTGGCCTCAGCAGTGCCCTTTTCTTTCTTCCAAGGGAGGCTCAACAGCAGACAAAAAGAGGAAATCTAAGTAAGGACGCTCACTCTGTGAAAAGTGTTATTTTAAATAGCACTCATAAGTAAATTTCTCAAAAAAAGATGGGGGGGGGGGGGGGGGGATAGCCACTGGACGGTGTCCTAGCTCATTTGAGCTCTACCATGGCTCTTTTCAATGGAGAACATCATCGTTAATACACAAGAAATAGTCTAAATCTAGAGCAAAATAAAAAGAAGGAATAATTGAGAGTAAGAATGAGTGACAAACAGACGTCCTATCTAGAGCTTGGGCCAGCTCCATTAGTAGAGCTCTCAATTTATATCTCACATAACCCAAATCAGCATGCAAAATCACAAGACAAAAACACTAGGCCTCGAAAATTCAGACATAGTAAAACAAAACATAAACTAAAGAGGAGGAAGACCAAGACAAGAATAGGGGATGGGAAAGAGATGAAATTCGACAATGAATGAAATAATTCTTGAACGATGAACCACAAATTATACTCAAAATCAGCAAATCTCAAGTTGATTACACTAATTTGAACGCCAAAAAGAAGATATGAAATCGAAAACAAGGAAAACAAATATGAAATTCGAAAATGAAATGCTAAATTTAAACCCTAGACTCCTAAAATCTACCTTAAAACCTAAAAGTCAATCCTAAAAACTAAGCTTTTTCAATCCGCTACTGCTCCTTTGCTTTTATAGCCTCTGGGGTTCTTCCCTTTGCGCTATTAGCTGTCGATCTGAAGATGGCATTGATGGTGATGATGGCGTTGGTGGAAGGAGTGGGAATCATTTTTGGTGATTCTAGCATACGGTTATGATATGGGTGTAAAAGATGGCTTGGATGATTAGCATGATGATGGTAACGAGAGTTGATGACGCTGGTGAAAGATGAGGGTTGGAGATGGACGGTAGTGGTCTGATAACTTCTGAGAATATGGGTTAGTCTATAAAGGGACCAGAATGAATGAGCAGCAGTGGAGGTGAAGAAAGAATGATGGGAAGGGGGAAGTGAGGCGGGGGAAGTGGATGAGATTGTTTAGGATCTTTGAGATTTTTTTTCTGTTTTTTTTGGTGAAAAGCATCAGGCCTGCGCTACTTTCCTTGCAAAATCAGTCTATTCTCCAAATATTTTCCCATTTCTGATTAGAATAAAATAAACTTAAATAAAAATCCACAATGATGATCATTAGGAGCTAAATTAGGTGCACAAGTAGAGTGAAACTATCATATTTTTTTTGCAAACACTTTCCATGGTAAAATCTCAAAGCTCCCATGGGTAGAAAACTTAAAAGAAAAAAATGACTAGTAGCAAGTAGCAATTAAACTCCGAACTACTGCCAGAGCTGTTGTTGCAACACGCCTGTGAGAAATCTAGAAAATGATCTATCAAATACGACTTTTATAGTGAATTCTATCTTGAAACGTAAGTCAGGGTTGAATAAAGAATCTAAGCGAAATGGTGGTGGAATAGCAATTGGTGAAGTTATTGATAGTTGATTAAATCAATTTTGCAATTGGATTGATGCTTTACGATAGCAGAGCCATGAAAGATTGGTAATGAGCAATAGAACAGTGACTTTGGAAGCTGATTATATGCTACATGATAATCAAGGTATGAATTTATCTTACACTGAGACCTGTGATGCATAATGAGGAATGTATTTAGTGTATCAATGAATAGGGCATTGAGTTGAAGGTCGAATAGTGAAACTCATCCATTTTATGCTTTGTGCTAGTTGCTAACCCCTTTTCAATTGTGGAGGGATTTGCAAAGAAGTAGTGAGGTAGGAAGGGAGTAAAC
This sequence comes from Carnegiea gigantea, assembly GCA_029747015.1. Lineage (NCBI taxonomy): Eukaryota > Viridiplantae > Streptophyta > Magnoliopsida > Caryophyllales > Cactaceae > Carnegiea > Carnegiea gigantea. The sequence continues at coordinate 708,879 of JAKOGI010000236.1, read as the reverse complement.
AAAGTCTTCAGCCAGCCTAATGTGTTCTTCTATTGAGATTCAATTCCATTCTTAAAAGAAATGAGGTGTTAAAACATAAAACTATCTATTTCGATAAGAAGCCAATGATTATAGAACAATGGGGTGTGTGTCAAACTATTAATGAGGACATTGCATATTCACCAAATTTGGTGACCTTGTAAAAGTGTGCGGTTAATTATGCACGAATTTATTTTGATATGAGATTTAATGGAGAATTTTCTGATTCTGTTACTTTTGTAGGTGGGAAAGGCTTACTCACTGACCATTTTGTTGATTTTGAAAGGAAAACTTCAAGGACATTCTAAGTGAAGAAAGCTTGGACATTTGGTTGAAGGTTGTAGCAAGAGTGGAGTTAGAAGGGTATGGGTAAGGAAAGAAGTGATTGCACCTATTCTAGACATGACTGAAAATCCCGTTCTTGATAACTCTACATGTAAAACATAGGAACTAATTCTGAGACTAAAAGGCATCCTGAGACTAATAAGGATCCTAAGGCTAATAAGGTTCCTAATAGTGATCTAGGATTGCTTTTGGAGAGTGTTCCCACTTCTTCTAGGTTTAAGATATTTAGAGATATAACTTAGTTGGATGGAGGGTTTGATGGCCCATCAGACCATGCATAACCTTTTCTTATGGAATATAAAAGGGTCTAAAGGGACCTAATAAGTAAAAAGTTTCTAAGAACCTCCTGAGATTGATAAATGTCCTACACTGGCTGGGCCTTTTAGAAACCAAAGCTACTCTAGAATTAAAAGTAGGATTACAACAAAATGGTCTGACATGCATACTACTTCACTTTATGAGAAAAGTAGGGCTTGGCTCTTGTGGAATCCTAATTGTCTGCGAGGCCAGGTAATGGTTGTTTATGCATAATTCATTCATTAGATGGGGTTTTTTTTAGACAATAGACAAGTTTACTTAACTGTGGTAAAGTGGCTTTAATGACACCATTAAGAGAAGGGTTGGTTCTATGGAAATATATTAGGCATCTAGCTACATGTATTTCTATCCCTTGGATTATGACTGGTAATTTTAACAATATTCGTGATTGTGAGGATGGAGTTAGAGAGAATCTAATACCAGTTGAAGACATTTTGAGAGTTGTTTGGAGATAAATGGATTATGTGAGGTGAATTATGTGGGATGTTATTATACCTGGAGTAATAGGACAAGTTTTTCAAAAATTGACAGGATTTTGTAAATAGAGAATGTAAAATGCATTTGTTGCTTACCATCTTTTTTTTTTTTTTTTGAGGGTAAGCTAGGTCACCATTCGGCTCCCTATCACAAGGAAGATCCAGTGGGAATAACAGGCCCAGGGGGTGCGAAACAGCTGCCAGGCCCAAGACCCACAAAGCATCCCTCCATTTTCCAAATAAATGGGAGCAAGAGTTCCCTTCCCTAGGTTCGAATTTGACAACGGAGGGTGTTGGATGGCAGCCATGCCTATCCAACCACGGTTGTTTCAACACTTGAGGGGCCATTTGATTACTGCCTACCCTTCCTTTATTTTGTCCAGTGTATTATGGGTTGTAGGACTAGATACAAGGGCCTGTAACATTAAGTTGTGCATTGAAGGACATTTCTAGATATTTTGTGCTAAACATTTTGGGGAATCTGTTTGTGTTTGGGAGGAAAATTTTCATGGAACAAGATTTGCTCAGCCAAGGCAACTTCTTTCCAGGCCATATAGTGCTCCTGAGGTAAAATATGTTATTTTTTCTATCGATTGTAATAAGATTCCTAGTCCTAATGGCTTTGGAAACGGATTTTTTGCACAGAGCTCACCTCATATTTTGGCAGTTAATTAAGTTGCCCTCCCGGAGATGAAGTTTATTTTGGACAACCTTTAACTTTGCTGATACATTTATAATTACTCCTAATCCATTGAAGTGAAGGTAAGTCAGGCAAGAGGGACATATAATACCAAAAGTACCCTTTCTTTAGAGGTTAAAAAGGGTTATTTTCTGAAATGGAAAGGGAAAGAAAGTTGCAATGGTTCTCAAAAGGCGAAAGAGTGTAAGGGTTGGTCTTCTTCATCGTATGAAATTAGCTAGTTGAGGTATGGTTTAATTTATTTTTTGTTTTTGATTTTAGCAAGGTAGTAATATGTTTCTCATCACTTGACTGCCTTACTATGCATGTTTGATTTGTTTTTTGTTGGAGAAGGCAGCCATGGAAGGTTCAAGCCCAAGCTTCGATTCCCCAGCATCAAATTCAATAATTTGTTGTCCAAAATGCAAAGTTGCAACTAAGTTGGAGTATAGCGCCTCTAAATCAGAGAAGAATTTCTTGAGGCCTTACTATGCATGTTTGAAATGTGGCGGGTTTGTTTGTTGGTCAGAGCAAGAAGGCATAGGAGAGACCATGGGAGGCCATGAATGTGGAAGCATAAATAGAGGAAGGCAAAGGATAATAGGAGGACCCAAGGCTCAATTATCATCGATTTGAATGCTATAATTTAATTGAAAGAAGAAGTTTCATGTGTAAAGGGGGAAATTGTTGAAATGAGAAGTAAAAGAAGAAGTCTATTAGGCAAGATATATGAGGCAAATAAGATGGTGGCTTTATTGTGTGTTATAATTTTTGTTGTTTGTGTTGTAATGTTAAACGTTTTGAGATGATGTTGCAGTGTAGTATTTGGCTTGTACTAGTGTTTTGCTGAAATATGCTGTAATTTCATTGAATCAATGCTATGGAATGAAGCTAAGTTAGCATAATGACAATGTTGTTTGAACTCACATGTGTGCAAAAAATGAGAATGCTTCTGCATAATGAGAATGCTTCATTGCAACAGCTGCATTTGCATAGTCATATACAGCTTCGAGTTACAAAAGTTACAAAGCCCAAAACAATACTAGGAGCGTTGATAAGCTGTGCAAAAGCTGACTTTGACCTACATTCATAAGCTGTGCAAAAACTAGCTATAAACAACATTCACATGTTGTGCAAACAATGACTATCACCTACAGTTAGATGAAGTGAGCAAAAAATGATTGTCTCCTGCAGTCAGATGAAGTGCATAGTCATATACATTCAAGTTGTTCAAAAAAAAAAAACCGAAGTAGGCCAGGGGCAAAGTATTAAACCCTCATCTTCTTCATCCTCTTTTTAACTTCACCAATGGAAACCCTCAGCTCATCAAAGGTCATGGCAGACACCTCTTTCTGCTTCCTTTTTTTCATACTTTGAGGGATGACTGACTTCTTTTGCTTGCTTTGAGCTGGCCTCAAAATAGGTTGACTAGAACTGGGTGGTTTTAGTGATTTCTCCTTGCTTGTGGTTGATCTTAGAACTAGCTGAATTGAGCAAGTGGGTTGTCTTAATTTCCTCCTTGGGCTTCTTCTTAGCATTGTAGTTGGAGATGGGTGTGGTTGGAGAATTGGCTAACTTAGAGGAATCTTGATGATAGGATGAAGACAAATAAGTCAGCAGGTAGAGGAGGATGTTCAGGTTGGAATGAAGCATAAAGTGCAATTAATGAAATCTTTATATGTACCTCATTTGAAATGCTTAAAATGTGTAGGTTGGTAGAAGAGGATGCATGCTGACTTGGAACATCCTATAAGGCATAATGTTAGCATCAATTAAATAGTATTAAATGAAAGCATATACTTTTTTCATAAACATTGCTTACAGTAGTTGGGCTGGGGTCCATAATTCATTTGGGCCTTCCAACTAGATTCCCTGTTGGTGGTTTCTTTTTCTTCTGATATGGTTACTTTCCAAATTGAGGACAACCACTCATATTGTGTTCAATGTCCTTGTAATGTGAACAACTGACTGTGATATTTCTGCCTCTGACCCTCTTCTTTTTACCCTCATCATTCTCTCTTCTCCCACCTTGCTTACTTAGGCCCCTTTTCTTTTTTATTAATGGTGGGGACAATAATGGAATATTATCCATTTTAGGCTAGAACTTAGGGTCCCTAGTTGGATAAATTGAATGACTATATGTTACCTTGTACTTTTCAATAGAGTACCACTCATCCACCCATTCTTCCAGTTCAGCCTTCATATATGCAAGACACTTAACTACATGCTTACAAGGGATTCCAGAAATTTGCCAATAGTTACAGTCACAAGTCTAAGCATTCAAGTCAACAATAAATCTAGTCCACCCAGTGGTTTTTATCTTCACATTTTGTAGTGTATCTAGAAGGCTCATTCTTCATTATCTTGAAATAGATGCCCTCTTGAACCATATAATCCCTAATCACATCTAAGAAACATGACTTATCTATAAACATATCCCATTGCAAGATCTTAATTGTCTCATCAGGTTTTGGTTCCCAAAACGTACCCTCATATAACTTGTCAAATAAACCATGCTCATCATCTGAATATGAGTTAAATATTTCATCCTCATCCACAACAGAAGCTAAGTCACTGCTCTCTGATTTTGATTTTTCTTCATCCTCCATCTCAAACTCATCCTTATCATCCTTATCACAGTCCCCCTCATCACAATCCCCCTCTGGTGCTATTATGACATCTGTACCATGAGACCCATCTTGGGATTGGGGAGGAGTTAGGTCACAAACAAACCCAGTGGGTTCAGCACATAGAGGAATGTCAAGAACAATTGATGGCATAGGCTTTCTACGCTATAAGGGTGATAGCTGGTTCACTTGGCTTGTAGTTGCTATGAATAATCTCTTTGCTATTGACCCTACCATGTAATCCTAAAAATCATCACCAGCTTCATGCATTACATCACTATCTACACCCAAACTACCTCTCCCAAACTGCCCCCTTGTCTAGTTGATGTATGCTCAGTATCCCCTTCCTGAATCATCTACCCTATTTGCCTATCAAGTTGAAGAACAAGCTAATCTATTAGAGTGGAGGATTTTCTTTCAAGAATTGTGAACTCAATCCTCTTTCTACCCTTCCACGTGTCAAATACTTTCAATAAGTCATCATCAGTATTAATAAGCCATTTTAGCCTAGCTTTTTGTGGAGAGTGAGATGATAACCCAAAGAACTTAGGCTTTCTATCAACAGGTGGCTAACTAAGAAACTTATTAGCATCTCTAGCCAAATCAATCAGTTGATACCTATCCCTATCTGTAACACCCCGAGTGTGGCTTAAAAGGATCGAAGTGACTACTTATATCACAAAAGGTGCACCTTTCTCTTCGGAAAGCCCACTCTTAAGAACTCTACAGTTAAGCGTGCTTGTTGTGGGAGCAATCTTAGTATGGGTGACCTGCTGGGAAGTTTCTTAGGTAGTGTGTGAGCGAGGACGAAGCAAGCCGAAAAGGCTTGTGGTGATTTGTGGAGTCAGTCAATGATTGTTGAAGCCGTTATTGATAACTGTCTGCGACCCGGAAGGGGGTCGAGTGTTACAGATGGTATTAGAGCCGACCCGCGACCGTGAGCTGCTTCAGTGGATGGAGAGCCCATAGGCAGTCACTTAGCAAGGCAAAGAAATTGGCTGTGGACCACTAGTCAAGAGGACTTGTAAGTCGGTCGGTTAGTGAGGCACAACGAGGACGTTGTGCGTTTCACGTGGGGGTGATTGTAACACCCTGAGTGTGGTTTAAAAGGATCAAAGTAACTACTTATATCACCAAAGGTGCACCTTCTTTTTTGGAAACCCACTCTTAAGGACTCCACAGTTAAGCGTGCTTGCTGTGGAAGCAATAGTAGGATGAGTGACCTCCTGGAAAGTTTCCCAGCCAACGTGTGAGCGAGAACGAAGCACGCCGAAAAGGTTTGTAGTGATTTATGGGGTCAGTCAATGATCCTTGCCGTTATTAATAACTGTTCGTGACCCGGGAGGTGGTCGGGCGTTACACTATCCCTCTCCAATGAGATTGAGCAACCCTTGTATCTCGACACAACAGCATAATACGTATCTCCCATATCTACAAATCAATCAAGTTTAAACATCGCATTAACACCACATAATTTTCAACATAAACAACTATTTTTCATATGCAAGAATAGAAAATACCACAACGTGCAAGAACATGCCCTATTCCTCTGTTTTGAACCCACCCTTACAACATAACCAATCGACACTTCATCTAGATCTACGGACATTATCTAACTTCCCAAGCATCATTTTTCCCTAATCCATCACTGTTTTAAGCCCATTGGACATCCCAAACCCTTAAATTTCCAGTTTTTTTCCAAACAACTAAACCCTAAAATTCAAATAATATCAAAAGCACCACAAAAAATCCTCACATTCTCAACTAAATACATGATTATATAACAATGCCAGCTTCAAAAGTTGAAGAAATAGAAGACAATAATATTTACCTGTTTGATTGTATACTGCGCCCACGTTTTGCTCCAACTTGTTTGATTCTGCCAAAATTAGGGATATCTTCCTTCGTCAAGCTCACATAAACGGCAATTATCAACAATTATTATGGATTTCTTACCAATATTTAAAAACCCCGAATTTCTTCTGCTGGGTTTTTTTCAAACCAGAGAGATGAAGAATAGAGAGAAAGAGTGAGGTATCCAGTTTGATGAGACAGTGGAGTGAGAAGAGAGTGAGAGCCCAAGTGAATGACGTGTCAAACGGGTATGAAGCCGCCAAAAGTATTCAGCATGCACAACATTAAATTGAGGGTATTTCGATCACTTTGTTCAATTATTCAAATTCTCACTGGATTTATAAGCTAACAAATGTGTCAACAAGTTACAGGTTATCCAAATTAAACTTCAACTTTGGGTGGGCAACTTAGTTAACTGCCAACACCTAAGGGGAGCATTGCGTAAAAAATCCCTTTGGAAACCCTTTTTTATAAAAAAAATCCATAGGATATGTAGCACATGTTGCAATAGATGTGACCAAAGCTATTTTGGATTTCTTTGACACTGAAAAGTGTCCAAAAGAAATCAATACCACTTTTGATTAGTCGAGTACCTAAGTTCCTAATCCTAAGGTTACTAGTAATTGAGGACTTATTGCATGATGTAATGTATTACTTAAAACCATAACAAATTTAAAGTAATAGGCTCAAGGAGATCCTTCCTTCCTTGGCCGAATCGAATCAAAGTGCTTTTATTAGTAATCGGCTCAAGGGGGTCCTTCCTTCCTGGGGGTATGATGAAAATTGATTCGCGGAAAATTCTTGATGCTATTACTTAGGAGCTCTTAAGGTAGTTGTTAATAGCGGTTGGATTTTCTAGTTGTTTTACGGCAAGGATTATAATCTATATCACATCCCCCACTTATGCCGTGCTTTAGATAGGGAAAGTTTTGGTTTCTTTCATAGTGAAAGGGTCTTAGATAGGGGGCCCATTTCCTTTCTATCATTTGTTTGAGTGACGGAGTATTTAAGTAAGCTATAAAAGTGGCTGCCCAAGCTCCAGAATTCAGGTTCCATCTTCTTTGCCATAGGTCTATTCAGCGCACATCTATTTCGCTAATCATCTTTTGCTGTCTAAAAGAAATACTCAAAACTATCTCCTACTTAATGGATGCATTTTCATATTTCTCAGTTGTATTGGGCTCCAAGCAAAATCGGAGAAATCTCTGTTGATTATATAAGAGGTATCTAAGGACATTAATGCAAAATTATTCCAACAAATGGGTTTTCAGGCAGGCTTTTTACCAATTAGATATCTAGAGACGCCTATCAATCCCACCAAGCTTAATAGAAATAATTTCCAAGTGTTCATTGAGAAAATTTGGGCATGGGTTAAAAGCTAGCCTTCTAAAATGCTTACTTATGCAGGATGGGTGGAGCTAGTTGATAGTGTTTTGATGGGCATGTACACAGATTGGATTTAGATTTTTTTCTCCAACAGGGTGTGATTAACAATGTAATTGAGTTGTACAGTGCTATCCTTTGAAAAGATAATAAAACAACTCTTGTTGTATAGAAGACTTGCTGCCAATAAAAAAATGGAAGGAGTGTTGGGTATTAGAGTCTAGAGATGTGTTAGACTAGAATATTGTCGTCACAAGCAATGTTATAAAAATCGAACATGTACTACCGGAATCGCTAAGCAAATAGGCCGAAAAATGGTAAGACTAGCTCTAACCTTTGAACTAGGAAAAACTAGTCAAAGCTGAAGACTCGATCATGCGGTTGAACCAGCTGGGGTTCGATTGGACTAGACTATTGGAGGAAAAAACCCCAAAAAAACCCCTAGATGATGGCCTGTGTGCATGGTGATCCCAAACCAGGTAACCTTCTCCAGCAAGAATTTGATGGGCTACAGTTTTCCGTCGAGATGCCAATCTTGTGCTGAGATATTGATAGGCGATTACCTGATTAAGCAGAGTGAGGGAAATACAAGAGTAATAGAAGGACTTGTCTCATGGGAGCCTAAAAATAGGAAAGAGAGAAAGTATGAGAGAGCAAGAGGTGGGGACAGACATTGAGGGTTGGTGCATATGTGCTAACAATAGTTTAGGGTTTTATCCCATCTTTCTTTGTCCTTACTATTATACCCTTAATTTTATTTTAGAAAAGGGCTTTTGGCAGCTAGGCTTGAACGTTGGTCCACTTTTGTCTATCTCATGGCTATGTAACTGCTTTACTATAAAAGTAATAAATATTATAGGGTAATTTGCACTTGGCTCCCTTCAGGTTTTGCACATTAATTTTTTGCAGCCTTGTATTTTTCTAGTTGAAATAAGGCCTCCCTGACAGTTGATGATGATTTATCATAACACTCAAGTCCGGCTAGGTGAATGACGTGGCATGTGAAGTTTGGTGAAAAGGACCTGAAGTACCTAACATGCCCTTCTACTTGGTTTTAAATTGGGTTGTGTCCTTTGAAAAATTTTGCAAAAACAAACTAAAAAAAAGTGTTCTGATTTTTTCCTTCCATCTCTCATCTCGTCTCCCACAAGCCTGTGTTGCCTCTACCATAGCTGAGAAGGTAAGAACAACTGAATTTTGTTTTTTTTTTTTTTGAAGAAGAGATCAGAAAGAGGAAGTTGAAGTGTGCATCTATTAGAGTTGGTCCTCAATATAAAATTGTTTTGCTTTTTGTGGGCTTGAAGGAGGAGTCCATGGACGCTTCTTCAAGCTTTGGGTCTACAGCATTGAGGGGAAAAAATTTTTTGCCCAAAATGTAGGCAACCAACTGAATTGGAGCAGCGTGTGTCAAGATCAGAGAGGAATTTCTTAAGGCCAGATATGTTATGTATGAAGTGTGGAGGCTTCATTTGCTGGGCAGAAGAAGAAGGTAGAGGAGAAAGTAGGGGAGGTCTTCAATCAGGTAGTAGCATGTACAAAGGAAGGCAGAGGGTAGGAGGAGGATCCCCAGTTGAAGTTGCTATAAAAGTGGATGATGTAGCTGAGCTCAAAGGGGAAATGTCCCCCATTATAAGTGAAGTGGCCGAGATGAGACATGAAATGAGGAGCTTGCTAATAAAAATTTATGATGCCTTGAAAGTGATTATGTTGTTGTGTTCAGGGATTTTTGTTGTATGTCTTGTAATGGTGGTTGTGTTGACATGATGATAATAGTGTTGTAGCTTGGAAAAAGGTAAGTGTTCAAATGAGGAATTTTGTAGGTTCAGTGAGGTTGGTTTATGCTAGTAAGAAGTGGTAGGTTTGAGTTATGTGTATGTAACTGAAGATGGTAATGAAATGTACTGAAGCAATATATGCAATGAAAATTGGTTTGTAGTATGAGAATTATATGTGTTTGAACAATTACTGAAACACAAGCAATAATTGTAACATAAACTATGGATATATAACAAGCAGTGAAGTGCATAAATACATAAGTTTTCAGTATATGCCTCATTAAACTTGATTACAATCCCATATAATAGCATAGTACTTAAGTAGTTTGGCCCCAAATTGTGCAAAAAAAAGGTGGCAGTGAATGGTAGCCATATAGTGCATCCAAAAAAGGTGGCCTACTATGCTATCCAGAAACTATGCAAAACCAGACAGCATATGCATATCTTTACAGGGGGGAAGAACTAACTGTCTAAAAGGGGGGAAGAAACTGTCCAGAGGGGGGAGGGAGGAAGAAGTAACTATCCAAAAGGGGGGAAGCAATAGTCCAAAAAGGGGGAGGTGAGGCATTGTATTCTAGGTCTTCCTCAACTTCTTCAACCTCTATTTTGTCTACAACACAGCAGCCCTTAATTCATCCAAAGACATGCATGACAAGTCCTGTGAAGAAGATGCATTTTGAGGCCTTCTCTTTATAGTTGGCTTCTTAGTAGTTGCAATGGTAATCCTTGACAATGGTGTGGATGAAGACTCAAAGTTGCCTTGTTTTTTATTCTTGCTTGGTTCAGTAGATGCAACCTAAGTACAACAAATTCAAATAAGTGAATTTCTAAATTAGTGAGTACTAAAAAGAACAAATTGTGTCAGTTAGTTTAGGATCATCACCTTCCTTGGACTTCTCCTAGGCAATTGAGGTGAAGGTGCATTCATGGAGGTACAGTCATCCTAGGTTCAGCCATATCAGATAAGCAAAAATCAGTGGCACAATCAACATACATGCATAAATATATACCTAACAAAAGAGGGAAAAACCTGGATAGGGCATGTCAACTTCCTTGGGCTTCTCCTAGGTTGTTGACTCACACATAGGGCAGTAGAAGTACAAGCAACCTGAGTAGGGTTTTAAAGTTGCACTTTTCTGGGCCTCCCGATAGGCCTTTTAGTAGGTGGTTGCTTTTTCCTCTGGCATGGTTGTTTACTAGCTAATGTGCAGCCTGCTTTATTGTGGCCTAATTGCCTGCAGTGTGAACATTTGATGGTGATGGACCTTCCTCTTTTCCTCTTCTTTAGGCCCTCATCTCTATCCCTTCTTCTGTTCTTTTTAATGGGGCCTCTTTTTTTATCAACAGGGGGTGGGGCCAGAAGAGGAATGTTCTCTAAAGGAGGCCAGAAACATGCATCTTTAATAGAATACATGGTCCCACCATAAGTAGCCTTGTATTTCTCAATTGTATAGGAATCATGGACCCACTCCTCTAGGTCAGCCTTCACATGACAAATATTTCACTACATGCTTACAAGCAATGCCAGTGACTTGCCAATAATTGTGATCACAAGTCCTTATATTTAAGTCGACCACAAACTGATTCCAGCTATCATGCACTTCCTATATATTATCCCCACAGAATCTAAATATGAACTTCCATGCCTCACTCTTAAACTTTGACAATTTTTCTTTCACTGAGGGAACAATGCTATTAGTCCAGCCCTCAGGTTCAAGCTTCCTTTTAACAAACTAATCAATCAATATCTCTCTAATTTTCTCACATGCATTAAACACAGGCAAGTCCCTACACTCATCTAACACATTGTTAACAGATTCAACAAAGTTTGTAGAGTTATCTGCTACCTTTGTAGTAGTTTCAAAGGTGTGCCTATACCAATGTTCAATTGGCTCTTCCATTGTCCAAGTATAAGCTACAGGTGATTCTTTCTGCAAGCATTCAATAAATTTCTTATGGTTGACTAATAAGTATGCCTTTGCAGCTCTTGACAGAAGTAGACTTAACTTAGGGGCTGAGTGAAGCTTCTTGAAATTTCTCATAAAGTGCACCAAGTATATTCTCCTCCTAGCTACAGGAAAAATGTCCCTTAAAGCAGCTATGACTCCCTACCAATTCTGCAAACAGAATACACAAAAGCACAACACAAGAAACAATTACACTTAAGCTAGCAATTAAAAAAAAAAAAACCTTATAACAGCAAAGTGCATTACTGAAATCCAAAAAGATAACAATGACTTATCTTACATCTGTCTGCAATGAATGTATACTGACCACTTAAGTCATCCCCTATGATGCCTCTTAAGCAGTTGAAGAAATAAGATCAATTCTCCTTATTCTCAACATCAACAATTGTATAAGCTAGTGGGAAGCAATGGTTCTTAGCATCTATTCCCATTGCTGTCAACAGAACTCCCTTGTAGACACCCTTTAGATGAGTTCCATCTACACTTATAAACTTTCTACACCAACCCAAGAACCCCTCCTTCCAAGCATTAAACGACACAAACATCCTTGAGAAAACGCACCTTCATTTACTGGATCATGCCATTTAATGTAATATATGCTTCCTGGGTTAGAACTTTTAATCATCTCAGTGTACCTTGTAAGTACATTAAAACCATCCTCATGGTTTCCTTTGATCAACTTAAGAATCTTTACTTTTTCTTTTGAAATAATGTTATGTTTCTTGTGTAGGTTGAACTTTCTCATCAAGATTTTGCTCATACCTACAACTGAGATATTTTGCTCTACCTTTACGTCATGAAATAACTTCCTAGCAATTCAAGAACAAGTGGTAGCTGGGTTATCTAATAGTCTCTTGCAATAGTGTTTACCTTTTATGGTTTTCACTTGGTAAGTCACTCCATCAGGCATGACAGAGGCATGTATTCTCCAGCTACATTTCTTCCCCTTACACCTCCCAGTGTATCTATATGGTTCATTCTTTAAATATCTCATGTAGATACCCTCCTGGACCATGTAATCCCTAATTACATCTAGAAATGCAGCTTTATCAATGAACATATCCCACTACCTTAATGTTATCTTACCATCATCTTCTGCTTCCCAGAATCTGCTATCATACACTCCCCCCCATTTGTCATCATCTTCAGAATCAGATTCAAAGATTTGGTCCTAATCAATCACAGACCCATCAGACTCAGTGCCTTCTAACCCCTCTGACCCACTGCTCTCACCCTCAAACTCATCATCACTTTCCCCATCCTCATCACTAACCATAACGTCCTTCCCATATCCATCTGACCTTACTTGAGCTTCAGTCAAGTCTGCCTTATGGGAGGATGGAGTAGGTAAACTAGAACAAGGGGTGTTTAGAGGTATTGAAGCTTCAGTGCTTAAGGGCACATTTAGGACAATTGACAGAGTTGAGTGCAATTGGCTCTCATCAATTCCTAACACAAGTTGGTCCCAAAAGTCACCAGTAGAATCATTATTTACTTGACTTTGTTAAGCTTCTTGTGTTGGCATTGGCTGACTATCAGTCAATGGACACTGAATAACATTACCATCCACATTTATGCCACCTAATCTACCATCCAGTTGAAGAAGTAATTTGTCAATCACTGTGGGACTCTTCCTCTCTATAATCACCAACTTAACCCTCTTTCTTCCCTTCCACTTATCAAACATTTTCATCAGATCATTATCACTATTCACAGGCCACTTCAGACTTGGTTTGTTTGGGGGGTGTGAGCTTAATGAAACAAACTGAGGCCTCCTCTCAATAGGGGGCTTGTTTAAAAATGCATGTGCATCCCTAACCAAGTCCATGACGCTATACTCATCCCTATCTCTATCGAGTGAAATTGACCATCCTCTATACTTGATGAGAATAGTAAATTTTGTGTCCCCTATCATAGCTACATCAACCAAGCCAATTCAACACAAAACAGATGGAGTTATAAACACTACTCCAATAACCAAACATGCAAAATTAAATTTCAGATGGTTATTACCAAAAAAGACCGCTCACACAATCAGCCCTTAGGATCAGCTAGTATACCTATACCCTCTGTTTTTTTAGATTTAATTCACACAATAAAAGATAATTCAAACCTGACATGCAATGCCAGATAATTAAACTCTCTGTTTTTACAAGACTCAAAATTAACAACAAAAGATAATTTACAACCTACAAGCACCAAGACATAATTCAACTCTCTGTTTTTACAAGACTCAAAATTAAAAATAAAACCCTCCATTTTTTCTTTGCAGTCACACAGTAAGCCCTTTCCATAAGTCAACCCCAGGCCACCTATCAACAATACATGCATTTCTTTGAACTAGGTAAGCTCTGAATTAGTTGAAGAAGCTAAAATCTTACCTCTTTTGCCGTCAACTTTAGGTTGTTGCAATGTTGGAGCCATAAAACTCTTCCATTTCAACTCTGAATATCCAAACCACACTCGCACTTACAGGATTCTAGATTTTCACCCCTTTCCTCAGATCTTCAAGCCTTCCTCTTTTTGAATTTTCAAACCAGAGCACCATCGCAAAGAGATAGAGCGAGAGAGATAGATAGAGAGAGAGAGTTTGCAGAGGAATGAAGTTGAACTTCTGTGAATGCAACATATCTCTGACATCGCTGAAAATTAAAAAAGTTGGCTGCTTTGCATTAAAAAAGGGCAAATTGCTCAATCACTATGTTTTTTAAAACTCCCAACAAAAAACCCTTTATAATTTACCTACCTCAAAATCTAGGGGAGCCTTATTTCAACTAGAAAAATATAAGGCTGATAAAATTAATGTGCAAAACTTGAAGGGAGCCAAGTGCAAATTACCCAATATTATAGGACTTGCATCAAAATGATCCATTAAATTTAAAAATTAAGATTATTATTGGATCTAGTTGACAAAGTTTAATAAGGTCATGCCCAGCTCAATCCAGTTCAGTGATTAACTAGGTTAATCAATCTAATGTGATCTTACTAGGCCGATCAGTTGACACTTTGATCCACTCCTCTAACCAGGCTGGTCATTAGGTTGGTTCTTTTAACATTGATTATAAGTAAACACTTGTGGTAGATAGTTCCTTTGAAGGAGTGTCTTCAGTTGGAGTGGATCCAGCAATACTATTTAAGAAATAAAGCCAAATGGGAATAAACAGTAAAAAGTGACTGCAATTGGTATGGGAGAAGATGAAGCAGGATTTTGACATCATGTAACACTTTTGGAATAATAGGAATGAATACACAATTGCGAGAGCGCACAAGTGGTTGAATTCTTCTCAAATTAGAGTCCAACAGAACCCTTTAATGCAGAACAGATATAAAGTTCCTAAACTTTCCTGGATCACTTGGTTGTTTGGTGCATGGTAAACTGCAGACATTGGACAGATGAAAATAATTGGACTATATATGGCTAATGTATTTTTCATATGAGGTTAATGATGAATCTAGCCAGCATCTATTTTTTTAATGTTAGAAGGGAAGTGGGTAGCCAACTGCACTGTAAAACAGTAGGCACTATCTCTGTAGGCATGATTAGTGAATGCGTGAACTAATAGCTTATAAGTTCAGGTCAAAGGAATTAAACAGCAACGTTACTTATGACTACAATTGTCTACCAAATCTAGAGGGATACAAACAATAGATTTCATCAAGAGAGGAAAATGGAGATTGCAGGACTTATTCAACATATTATGGTAGACATAAAAGCTAGGCTATAGAAAGTTTGTGATAGCTAGTTGACTATATGTTTGTTGTTTGACATGTCTTCCTATAGCCCTTCTAGGTATTCCTAGAGTAACCTTGTAAATATGTTTTGATGTCCAATGGTAAACTCTCTTTCAGTTTACCAAAAAGAAGTATCTTACTTCCTAGTTTAAGGTGAAGTATCTTAAGGAGGTTAATACTATCTTAGGCATAAAGTTAAGGGGGATAATGGTGGTTTTTCTTTGAGCCAATCCCATTATGTTGAGAACTTTTTGACCGAGTTTAAGCCCCTTAATATAAAGAAACAAGGAAAGGTTATCGACTTATAGTACAATTGAAATTTGCTAGTGTTGTTGGAAGCCTTATGTATGGAATGCACTGTACCAGACTAAACATTGCATTTATTATGGGCAAGCTATCAAGGTACATAGGTAAACCAAGTGCAGATCATTGGACAACCATTGCTGGACAACTTGGATAATTGAAAAAGACTATTAACTTAGGTCTTTTACATAATTATTTTCCTTCTTTGTTAGAAGGATATATATATATATATATATATATATATATATATATATATATATATATATATATATATATATATATATATATATATATATATATATATATATATATATATATATATATTGATTCTAGTTGGATAAAAAAACTATAAGGATAATAAGTAAACACCAGGTTAGATCTTTACCTTTCGGAGGTGCCATTAGTTGAGTCTCTAAGAACCAAGCATGTATCTCACTTTCCATTATGGTGGCTGAGTTCATTGCTTCAACAACTATAGACAAAGAGGTCAAATAACTAAGGGATCTATTACCGGATATAAAGTTATGGTCACAACCTACGCCAGTCGTCTCCTTACACTCTAACACTTGGGTTACTATTTCTAGTGATCACAGTAAAATATCTAATGGAAAGTCTAGATATATTTGCCTAAGATGTATATATACAAGACAATTGATTCAAGATGTTATTGTGATCGCCGTCTATGTGAAATCAAATCAAAATTTAGCACATATTTTGGCTAAAGGTTTGCCAATGGATTCAGGATTCAGTGAGAAACACTTTTGCTAAAATAGATCTAAAATCCTTTGATACATGATCACTTGTAAACAGAACCTAACGTTATTCTAGTAAAAAAGCTAGCCATAAGGTCTAAAGGGCAATAAGAAGTTACAATTGTGATTAAAAAAAAAAAAAAGGCACTA
>JAKOGI010000236.1:532500-687500 GCA_029747015.1 Carnegiea gigantea | reverse complement strand
CCGCCGATCTAATCGTACTAGCACCATGATCATGGTGCTCACTGGTGGATGAGCTAAATTCGATGTCGTTTTTAGACTGCAACATTCAGAAGCGTTTCTTGATGATCAATTTTTTCAATTTGTGCTGTTATAATAAATCCCAACCACTGAAAAACATAGTAACTGTTGAAAAAAATCAGGCTTCTCCATTATTGAGTTGTTGCTCCCCAACTTTCACCCGTTTTGTTGGGGTTTTTTGGCCATTGGATGACATGACACACTTGCAACCCTTAGATTTTATTCAATGGTTCATATCTATAGTTCTCAATTCTCACTCAAAGCATGAATTCTCAACGGATACATTCCCTCCCCCCTGAGTATGTATGTGCGTGTGTGTATAAATATACACACATATATATGTGGGGGTGTGTGTGTCACTCTTGAAGGCTTATTCTGTAACGTCCCAAGACAGCTACTACAAATGACTTTAATGATCTACAACTAGCCACGCAAATCACCACGAGCATTTCCAACGTGTTTCATTCTTACTCACATACTACCTAAAAAACCTCGCATGGGTTAACCCATCTCAAGACTTCCTCACAATAAGGATGCTAAATGCCGAGTTCTTAAGAGTGAGCTCATCAACAAAGAAATGTATACCATATATTTATTCATTTCAAAATTTTTAAACATTTCCTTAACTACAGCTTGGGGCGTTACATTCACCACCACTTGAAGATCGCAACATCCTTGTTATACCTTACAATCATATCAACTTACATGTGCCCTCCCATCCACTAGCATAACCTACAGTTAGGGGCCAGTTATGAGACCATTTGTAATGCCCCATCATCCTCCTGGGCTATTGAAAATTATTAGGGATGACTTCAAAGATACACAATTGGCTTCATAAATCACCATAAGTCTTTCCAACATGCTTCTTGATGGTAGTGGTTATCAGAACAAGAAATCCAAAGAAAAGCTGGGGGGGAAGAGAGAGTCGCCGTTTTCAGTTGGGACTGAGAGCAGAAAGGAGAGAGGGAGGGAATTGGGGTTAGTGAGAGGGGATGGATGGCATGGGCCTTTGTTTTTATGGACCGAGGCCTCCCCCTCTTTTCTTTTTATTATGTTTTTGTTTTATTTATTAATTTATGATCAATTTTTTGATATGAGTTTACACAAGAATGTGCAATTTTCTTTTGACAGTACGCCAAATGTCCAGTTCATATATTTGAATATCAGGATATGTTGCATGCTATCTTATAAAGGAGTTTTATAAGGCTATGTAATATGATATTAAGCAAGTGCTTTATGTGTCTACATATGTGACTTTGCTATATAGGTGTGACACTGTTACAAGATAATTATATGAATAAGTTTTATATGATTGGATTCTTATAACATTTGATTATGATTTTGTTTTATAAGTTTCACGCTATTATATAAATAATTTTTATATATTAGTATGACCCTTTGAGGTAGGATATATAACTATTTGTTGTATGCCAGTAAAGTACAATTCGTTTCTACGTGGACATATTATATAAATTAGTTTTATATAATATAGGCTTCTGTAAATGTGTTTTACATGATAAAAATGATGTCTTTGTAATAGTCATTGGCTAATGTGCTAATTAGTTTAACAAAATTTTATGGAATAATATGATAATTAAATTATAAAAACTTCTAATTCATATTCATATGTGACAATTAAAAGCTTAGTGAAAATTTCAAACATACGATATGAGTGATGGGATTTTTGGTAATTTAATTATTTAACAGCATGCCTAAGACTTTATATATACTTTCATATATGACAACTAAGAACATGACAGGTAGTATACCGACTACCAAAAAATTGGATGGCACTAATGATGATTTTTGGCATCTGAAAGTTCAGTTGATCCTGAATGACTATTACATGCTAGATATCTTGATAGGCTCTATGTCTGCCCCAGCACACAAAGATGAACATGGCAAAGATATAACAGCTAGTGAGCAGTACAAAGAAAACCTAAAGGCATACCAAGCCTAGTTCAAGAGAGATCGACCAGTACACTATGCTCTACTATTGTGCATGCATGATGAACTTCTGGGAGAATTTGAATGTTATCCCACTGCTAAATACGTGTAGGACCAGCTTAAGATCAAGTTCGATTAAACATCTGCTATAAGGTTGCATACCTTGCACTTAATGGATGCAATATACTATCGACTCTAGTCGAAGTATCCTCGAACTCTATGAGTCATGGGTGGTATGGTTCAAAATCTTAAGGCTGCTAGACAGGAAGTCATTGAGAAGGAATAGGTACTGAGTGTGATTTGGACCCTCCCAGATAGTCATTGGAAGAGCTTTAAACTCAGTATGGTGCATAATGAGAGCATACAAACCTTCGAGGCAATCTCGAAGGACCTCGAAATGGTGGAAAAGTGCTTGAAATCGTCCTCTCCTCCCAATGTGGCATTTCTTGCCAAAGGGAACAAACCCAAAGGCAACATGCCTTATAGTGGCAAGAAGACCAAGAATGGTCCTTGCCCTCATCAAAACTCCCATTTTAAAGGTGGTATTACCAAGAACCAAATGGAAATGAAGAAAAGAATATTGAACATGTGAAGTTCTATAATTATGGAAAGAAGAGACATTTTGCTCGGGATTATCCTGAGCCGGCCAAGGTACCTCTTTCAACTTAAAACTCCTGAATTATTATATTGTTCCCATACATTTATTGCTAACTCTCTTCCTCAATGGATTGTAGACATGGGAGCAGCCAAGTACACAATTTAGGATAAGGCTGGCACTAATGATAAAGTGCTAAATAACGACGGAAAATAGTGACGAATCAAGATTCGTATCAGATAGCAATGGAAATAGCGAGTGATAATCTAAAATTGAAATGCATTATACTCGGTAATGGAATTCTTTAGCCATGATTTTGACCTGGGCGACGGAATTTCCATCGCTACGTTGAATTTTAAATTTTTTTACTGTGTGGTGACGGATTATCCGTCGCCAAACAGTAAAAAAAATTGAAATTCAAATTGGCAATGGAAATTCTATCGTCAATTCGTCGTTGAGCTTCAATAATAGAACAGAACTGGTTCTTTTCCTCATTTCCTTCACAGCTTTCAAAACATAGAGAGAGAGAGACCCGAGAGCCCGCAATCCCCCCGCAAGGCACCTTCGCTTCCTGCACTGACGCCAGGTGCAGCCGCCGACATCTACTACTGCCGCCTACTACTGGAGCCTATCTGCTGCCTGCTGTCATGGCCCAAACTGCTGGAATATGGTGATTTTCTATCACCTTTTGTAGTTTTAATCCCTAAAAATTTTAGCTTTAGATTGTTAAAATTTCATAGTTAGTTCTAGTCTTTGTTCAAATGTGAAGTTTGTGTGAAGTAATTGCTCCAATTTGCTTCAACATCTTCCTCAATGTAATTTAGGGTTTAGGTTTGGTAATTTTAGTTAAAATGTGATACGCTGGTGGAACGAAATCGTCAAGTTTCAATCCATTATTAGTTTTATGAAATTTATAAGAGTAGAAATATTCTTGTAGAAGTTCATAAATGCAAATGTATAAAATTGTTGCAATTTATATTTCGAATGTGTAATTAGTAGGAGTTAAAATGAATAAATTTTGTAAATTGGCATGCTTTAAGAGAAATAATTGTTGATATTGGATTGTGTATTTCAATGAAATTGTTGGCATAAAGATGATGCTATAATGTGGCTTGTATGTTAGTGTGGTTTGATGTTACTGTTTGTGCTTAGGAGTTCTTGGGTAAGTATTCATGTTCATAATTTAAGAAAATGGATGGAGTGGAACATGAATATTTAAAGAGCTTCATAAGTCGAAATATTCTTGTAGAAGTTCATAAGTGGAAATTGATAAAATTATTGCAGTTTATATTTCGAATGTGTAATTAGTAGGAGTTAAAATGAATAAATTTTGTAAATTGCCATGCTTTAAGAGAAATAATTGTTGATATTGGATTGTGTATTTCAATGAAATTGTTGGCATAAAGCTGATGCTATAATGTGGCTTGCATGTTAGTGTGATTTGATGTTACTGTTTGTGCTTAGGAGTTCTTGGGTAAGTATTCATGTTCATAATTTAAGAAAATAGATGGAGTGGAACATGAATATTTAAAAAGCTTCATGTAAGTTAACATATGCATTTATATATTCAATTATATATCTCATATAATGCATGTTTCTAATGTTACATATATTTAAGTTGATGTAGTTATATATATGTGTGTGTGTGTGTGTGTGTGTGTGTGTGTGTGTGTGTGTGTGTGTGTGTGTGCGCGCGCGCACGTGCACATATATGCACGCATGTGTGTGTATATACATATACACACATACATACACACGTACATACATATATACATACATGTATGTGTATGTGTGTGTATGTATGTGTGTGTGTGTGTGTGTGTGTGTGTGTGTGTGTGTGTGTGTGTGTGTGAATATATATGAGACAGTCATATGAACATTTAATGGACCTATCTTTTCTTTTCTTTTCTTTTTTGGTAGACATTTTTTATAGTCCAGCTATTCTTTAAATCAAGTATTTTAATCATTTTGAAAGAGATGATGTTAGTGAAAGATGACATTTTACAAGACAAATAGCAAAGATAAGAAAATAAAGGTGAAAAAAAGGCATAAAAAGGAATGTAGTGTGGTAGGAGGAAAATGAACAAAGAAGATACTCCTAATGAGTATGATTGCTCATAAAATCATATAAGAGATAATGTACTACAATTAAAAGGTATGTTATAAAGATCCAACAACACAACAACACCTCCCAGTGTATGGCCCACTTTCACAGGGTTTGGAGAGAGTCATATGTAGGCAACTTTACCTCTATAGGTAACCCTACCATAGAGAGGTTAACTTCAAGAGACCTAAAAAACAGGATTTTGTGAAAACATTTAATAGAAAATGGATTTTGCAAAAGCATTTTATAGGGAAAAAAAACTAAGGATAGGCATCAGGGAATGTACTAAAAAATACTAATAAAACATGTGACAATAATCATATAAACATAAGTATAACGTAGTAGAGAAAGTAGTATACCTTAGTAGAAAAAAGTATGAAAGTATGTGCTAAAGATATAGTGCAAATTTGTAATAAGGAAGACAACTAATATGACAACCTTCCCCCCCCCCCCAAAAAAGGAGAGAGGGAAAAGGGCCATAAAAGCGAGCCAAACGAGGAATACAATAGATTAGGAATCAATAAGGCCATCCCTATCCCGTTACATACGTGCGTTCTTGGGGGACCCACGTGCCAGCTGTCGTGCTGCAACGGGTGAGTCAACCTCCTTATTGAAATGCATGGGGACCGTGCCTGCGGTCCACCCCATGTGCTTCTTTTTGTCGTTTTCCATTGTAAATATTCTCACTTGTGGGGAGGGTACGTTTGATTCATGATTTAAAAAAATAGGAAACCTGCAAACTGGAAAGAGAAGGGGTTGATTTATCAGTTGGAGTGTATCCGTTGGCCAATGTATCTAATTTTTGAAAATTTAATCATTTTGTTGAATTATTCTCTATGAATACTTACAATATTTTATATTTCATCACAAGTCAACTTCAACACATTTCCTCTAAAAAATTCTGACTTATGAAAAATATTGTGGGAGAGAAGACCCAAGGAAGAAGTGAAGTATTTTGCAAGTTTTTTTGTTGTAATTTAAATATGTTTTTATACATGTCATCTTCTGTATATGTTAAGTTAAAAATTTTGAAATTTATGTTAGAATTTTAAAATTAAATGTTAAAATAATTACATGTTAATATAAAAGATTACATGTCAAAATAATCGACGTAGAAACTAAATATGTTAGATTTTGAGAATTTTATTAAGATTAGAAATGACATATGTTAATTTAAATTCGAAGCATTCTTTTTACTTAGATGAAATCTTACATAACATGTTTATATGTATACCACATATGTGTGTATATTCTAGAAGATAATCTTTACATCCTTAATTGATAATGTACATGTTTAATTTAAAATGATGGTAGAACTTTTTGTTTTTGTAAGCTATTTACATATATAATAGATGAACCTGTTTAATTGAAAAAGACGTTAGTAGTTTTTGTCATGTGTAATTTAAAATTTGGAAATTTGATTTAGTTGAAATTTAATTGACTAGTTTCCATATATGAATTTGTTAGAATGAAACATTGTTGCTTACATGTTTACAAATAACAGATATTCTAATTTGTTTACGTGTATAATCGTCCAGTTGAAGTCTTTAAATCTATAACTTTATGAATAAGATGTTAGAAAAATGTTTATAAGATGTTTGTACATGTTAGGAAAGTTAGTTTTTTTGTTTATCATATTTAGTTGTTTTATATGGGCAATCTTAGTTAATATAAGTTGAAGTTGGGAATTAATACGAAATTGAAAATTGTTAGAATATATTTATCTTCTTAGGTAATTTGTTGGGCATTTATGATGTTAGATAATATTTTTTGGTACGTTACAAATTAAACTTAGATGCTTAATTGAGTAAATAAACATATTGTATGTTGATACGGTTGGATTAACTTAATAATGTTCATTGTAATTTGCATGTTTAATTTAAAATTAATGAAATATTATTAACTTGGTACGTTGATGTTGAATTAATGTTATGTTAGTATGTTTTAACTATTAAGATAAGATGTTAAATCACATGCTACATTTAAAATAATTTAAATGTTATATGACAAGTTTAGTTTTAAATAATTTAAATGTGAATGCACATGCTTAGTTTAAATGTTAACTTAGTATTCTTTCAACTTGGTTTGAATGTGTAATTAAAAATTTCATAGTTTGAATAAGTTGAAATTTAATTGAGTAGTTAGAATGAAAAATTGTTTACTACTTGTAGGTGAACATAAAATGAACCCTAATGACAGACAATCATTCATGCACCAACTTATTGGGGACGAGTCACAATGTGAATATGGGAATAGTTCAAACCTTTCCCTGCACTCTCCAAATTGGTAACATTACCCACCACCACATAACCCCCTATATTATTCCTAATAATACCCGCCACAGTACCCCCCAAATTGGCAATAACATTACCTACTACTGTACAGTACCCCCCCACCACAAAGTTTTAGCTACGGATCAATGTCCCCTCCATATTATCCAACCTAACCACCTCGTACGACCTTATTAGCTCCTTGTCCTCCACCTACTAATTCTAAAACCAATAAGAAAGGTGGTGTAGTGCCTCTCAAGTGGACATTAGAGGAGGATCTCCGCTTGGTGAAGTCATGGATTAATGTAAGCACAAATCCCATTACCCGGATGGATCAAAAGCTAGCAAGCTTTTGGACTAAGGTGGCCTACATCTTCAACCAACACACTGCCCATGGAGCTACAAAGAGGATGGGAAAGGTTTTGCAATGCCCATTAGAACCGAGCGCTCTATTAGTGTCGAAATGGTGCACTTTTATCGCTCAGGCATACCAGGCAAACCCTAGTGGTGCAAACGAGGACAGCATTACACAAAAGGCCTAAGATCCTTATGCTCATATGGTGGACAAATCCTTCGACCTCATGCATTAGTGAGTATTATTGAAGGGCTAGCCTAAATAGGAGACCTTATGCGATCAATTTGTAGAAGCTTCTTCTAAACGGTTAAGAGTAAATGAGGTGGGGGCGTACTCTGAGAGTGATACTCCTATCACACCCGGCACCCCTAACACACCTAGCAGTTTAGCACCACCATAACGCCTGCCAGTGAAGATCCACTAACTAAAGAAGTTGATGTGCATATCCATCTCATTAGAAGAAAAGCTGCCAAGAGAAAGGTAGAGGAGCAAGTCACAGATCCAGTGTTGGATCTAGTGACCAAAGAGACGTCAAATTTTGGGGCAACAAATGTCAAGAACAGCACATGTTTGAACGATATGTCCTAGCGCAAGAGAAGAAGGCGGGAACAGCTCTAAAAGCTGTTGAATTAAGATATCAACATCAATCCTTCAATGAATGGGAGTAGCGCCTTAAGGAAATGAAGTACGAGGATAGAATTTTGAGAATGAACATTACTGAGGTGTGTCCTGAAGATCAAGCTCGATATTGACCAATTCAACAAGAAATTAGGAGTCATTATCGTAAAAAAATGTCCTCTTCTGATTTTGACACTTCTTTAGATTGAAACCTGTATTGTAATTTTAATTAATGGGTTGCTATGTCACATTTTATGGTGTTTTTTGTTGTGTTTTAAGGAAATGTTAGTTGTATTGGAAACCCTTTTATTTATGTAATGAAATATTTAATTCTAAGTTGATGCATTCATGTACAAATTCGCAATTAGTTATTTCATTATTTTTATTTTTTATGTTACAGGGTTGTTTTCCTAATATATGAAATTCTATATTTGGCTTACAACTAGAACTTTATTTTTATATGCATAGGTATTCCACAATGAGTGATTCATCATCCTCACCTATTTCGTCATCCTCATCAGATAGTTTGATCTTCATCCTAGAAGAATCTAGTGATGATTCACCAATATTGAAAAATATCGTCAATAATGAAACTGGCCCAAATTTGTTAGAGTTGGCTATGAAGATTAGACAAATTAGACAATAGAATATTCTTCTTCATCATCACGAAGACCAAGAACGATGAAAAGATTTATAAAGAGAGTTCGAAAACAAGCACACAATCGCCTATACAAAGACTACTTTGCCAAACACTCAATCTACAACGAAATCCATTTTCAGCGTAGATTTCGTATGTGAAAGAACTTGTTCCTTTGCATAGTTGATGCCCTCGGGAGTGGCTTTGAGTACTTTCAGTTGAGGTACAATGGTCTTGGAAGGCGTTGGTTGTTACTGCTCACCAAGTGCACCGCAACCATACGAATGTTGGCTTACGGTACATTGGCATATAGTGTTGATGAATACTTGAAAATTGGTGAAAGCACAGTTATGGTGTGCATGAAAAATTTTGCCGCGGGGGTCATTCAGGTGTTTGGGGAAGAGTACTTAAGAAAACCAACCCAAACTGATCTTGATTGTTTATCACAAGTGGCAGAAGCTCGTGACTTGTTGGGTATGTTAGGAAGCATTGATTGTATGTACTGTGAATGGAAGAACTGTCTATCGGGTTGTAAAGGAGTGTTTGCAAAAGGGATATATAAAGTCCCTACCTTGATTCTTGAAGCAGTTGCTTCCTATGACCTTTGAATATGGCATGCACGCTTTGGGTTCCCGGGAAGCCTCAACGATGTAAATATCCTTAATTGATCTGATGTTTTCCAAGAGGTGTATGAAGGTCGGGCTTCAAAATGCGAATATGTCCTCAATGGTCACAAGTACAATATTAGATACTTCTTGTCCGATGGTTTATCCTAGATGGGCAACCATCATCAAGAGTATCCCCCTTTCTCAAGGAGCCAAGGTAAAATTGTTCGCTGATTGTCAAGAATCTGTTAGGAAGGATGCGGAGAGAGCATTTGGGGTTCTGCAAGCTCACTTCGCCATCATCCTGGCCCTACTCAAAACATGGATAAGGCTGAATTGGGTATGATAGTAAAGACATATGTTATACTCCATAACATAATCGTCGACTACGAGCATAATTTGTGTGACCTTACTTTTGAATACGATGACGTGGAGGACAACACCCTGCAACTTAATATCCGACGGGACCATCATACATGCTATGCAGCCTACCTTCGTAAAGTATTATAAATTCATAACCCAGAATTACATGCATGTCTCCAAACAGACATGGTTAAAGAAATTATAGAATCGACATACGGCGTGACAAAGATTGCAAATGTAGTTGTTATGTGTTAATTGTGGATCTTTTGCATTGTACTTTTTTAAATAGTCAAACATTTGTGTTGTAATTTTTTTTTAAACATTGAATCTTCAAATTGTAATTTATTTTAATGTTGATCATTCGTATTATATTAGTTTTTAATTGAATTGTACTTTCTATTATATCTTCGTTTGCTTGTTTAACCAATACAAATTAAGTGATCAATTTTTCGAAAATTTGAAAAAAATTATCCATTTTTATGGTCAAGAAAATAAATATTCTTTAATTCTACAAATAAAAAACATTCATATAAGTTACAAAAGTTAAAATACAAACACAAATTAAAAGGATAAGTAAATAAAAAATGTCTAATGGTAGGCCCCATGACAAATATTTAATTTAATTGTCCTCGAATAAGTTCCATTGGTGGAAAAATTGAATAGAATACAAGTTTAGAATTATAGAACTCCTGCTGATGTGACAGGTCTGAGTTCCAAAAAGGATGGGAATTGTCGAACATTGCAAGTGCTTTATGTACTACTCTCATCTTTCGAACTTGAGTGGTTTCATGAATGACATGAACTCTCATCTTTCGAACATTGCAAGTGCTTTATGCACTACTTAGCAACATGAGCAAGCACTTATGAATCATGAAATGAAGTTTGATGATAAAAAAAAGTGCTTGTTTCAAGAAGTGATGAACAATCCCGGTCTTACCAAAGATGTAGCAATGAAGGCGGTGAACAAGTTGGCATGTGACTCAAATCTTCTTCCCATCTTTTACCAGTGCCCGGAGGAGTTGAAAAAGAATTGAATTATCAACATTATTCATCCATCATTCATGGGTTGAGATGCAACAATTGCTTTGTTGTGGATGTCACCTTTATATTCTCAATTGCCATTTAAGTTGTAAGGTGAACCTGAGCCATAGTTTGTGGTATTTTGGATGTGGATGTCATGTTCTACGTTTATGGTAGAAGATGAACATAAACCTAATATGTGGTAGTTTTTGGAGTTTGATTTTTTATGGGTGTTGATGTCAATTTGTGGTGGTTCTGTAGTTTGATGTTTTATGGGTGTTGATGTCAATTTGTGGTAATGAATGTATAACTCATTGTGACAATTTTGTATTTGGATACTATGTAGCTAATTTGGAGCATGTTATGAAGCTCATATGGATGAAGCTCATGTGGATGCTATGAAAGTAATGTTTTGTCTTTTTGGATTAACATGTTTTTTTTGTTTGGGGGGGGTTGAAAGTAGCTTGTTATGATGCTAAAAGTTCATGAGTATCAATTATCACTATTAGGTACAACTCTTGTAAATTGTGAATATTAGTGATGTGAAAAATTAAATATTAATGGAAAATTAATGGGTTTTTAATAAAATTGGTTAAGAATTAAAATTAATTAATTAAAAAAGGAAGCATATAAAAGCCTTGCTATATCAAAAGAAAATGAATTTAGGAATATGGTTTTTGAATGCATTAACATCAACAACCAAAAAAAGTTAAAAAATAACAACATTGATATGAATACATTATTAAAAACTAGATTTGATTTCATTTTATAATTGAACCAAACAATAGAAACTGGATTCTGATTCCATTCTTGATCTGAAACAATCATCTGATTTCATAAATCAAGTTTCATTCTCATTTCTTCAGATGTTATTCCTAATTTCATTCTATTTCAGTTATGATAAACCAAACAGGCCATAAAACAACTCACCATATCTTAGTCACTGGTCTTTCCACAAATAATTAGTTAATTAGCTAACCCCTATAGTGCCAGGCGTGTGCAGCAAGTACACGACGCCTTACGGGAAAATTTTCCTCAGTAGCAATGATGTAAACTTGTGGTTTCAAAAAACATACGTAATTTTTAGCCACGTGTAATGTAAGCAAATATCAGCCGCTCTACCTAGCTACGTAAGTCCAAACTTAAAATATAATTTTACTGTATCTTCTGTGATGGATGTAGAAAAAGAATGTACTAAGTCCAATGAACTTTCTATATTGTAAATTTATTGTACGTTTATCCTTAGGGCACGTTTTTTTTTATAGCAAGATGTAGTTATAAATTATAAGAAGTTATAAAGAGTTGTAAGAATTATAAAAAAGTTGTAAGAAGATGTAAGAAGGGGTAAAAAGGCGTAAAGAGTTATAAGAAGTTGTAAATGTGGATGTAAAAAATTGTTAAATTACTAAAAAGTTGTATATTATAATTTTTATATATGTATGCATAATTGTTGGTCTTTAATATATAAGTTGTGAAAAAAATTATTTCATGAAAGTAAATTACAAGTATTACTAACATTTATGAAATAAATTTTATAACATCACTAAACAAATTATATTTTAGCATTATAGAAAAAATATTACTTTTCTACAATTAGCTGTTGGATTATAAAAAATAATATTGAAATAACATAATTAATAAAAATAAAGCTTTAAACAAGTTAATTAAATAACATTAAAAAAAATTTAAGCTTACAAACATGTAGAACTAAATATGTTCCACACTTGCGGTGCACCTCCGTATAAGAAAATTATAAAAATAATAAACTTTCTCAACAAAATTGAATAGAACCCAAAATATGAAATCCTATTTAAATTAAACATTTGAAATTAAATTTAACCCAATGTTCAACTATACAATGATAACAACCAAATCACCATAGATAAACTTAGGGTGAAATAGCTGAGATGTTTTTACCACCTACAATTTGACTATTTTCATATATGATTCACATTGAAGGTCAAACGTAAATGTGATTTTTGTATTATAATTTTAAAACATATTGAAATATTTTCTCTATAATGACACATATACTTCATGTCGAAATTCAAATATTAATTCACATCGTTAAATTCTGTTTTTATATTTATATAAATATTATGTTCAGAAAAAAGATGTAAGATTTATCATATTGGAAGTATATAAAAAAATATATACGTATTTCTACAAATATGAGAAAAAATAAATGACAAGTTGAATGTCATAAAAAATATATAAGGATATTTAAGAATATGTAAGAAGATGTAAGGAGATGCAAGGATAGGTAAGATGTTATAAAAATTTAGTCAAAGCTGTAAAAAACTGAAAAAAGATGTAAAGAATTGTAAGAAACTAACATGCAAACTAAATCCTCCTAATTACAGAAAAGAACATGACCTTAGCTAAAAATGGCGAAATAAACTATGAGGTTGATCCTCATAGTTTTACCGTACATGTGATGACCTTACAAAAACTTGTTATAATTTCTGCAAGTGCACGGTTTATCATCGTAGCACTTATAGGTACCGATCTTCATGGAAGGATTGTAAGAATAGATTACAAATGAGTTTCAAGTAATTATAAAATTGAATCATAAATAAATCGAACCAAATTACTGAAAAGAATTGGAACCAAGTCAGGGAAGGATGAAAAGCCAAAATTCAAACCAATTGCTCACAAATACAGAAGCCAGATCCGAAATCTTCATTCAAAATGTCACAATTCAATTATGTTAATTTTGGAGAACTAACCCTAAATCTAAAACTGGAAAAAGAACAAAGACGAAACGAGAATCTCATACTGAAAAATTAAAACTCTAGACTAATCCCTCTCCTCTTATTCAATCAACCTTGCCGCATTTTATGGCAGACCATCAACCCCCAAATTCAAGTCTCCATGCCTTGATTACTTTAACTAACCTTCAATTAAACTTCTTGTAATCGTTCTTGCCATTGATGATGATGGTTAGAATAATGACGATAATAATACTGATGAGGAGGGAGTTTCGGCTAGGGCAGAGGAAGGGTCGAAGAAGTAGAAGAAGAAGAAGAACAGCAGGGTCGGAATTTCCAGGCTGCCGCTTCTGCTGGGCAGAGAAGAAAGAGGAAGGAGGAGGAGGAGGGTGACTCGGGGTCACGTGCTTTCCGTATGAAGGACTAAGTGAAGGGAGGCTGGAAATTGTGGGCAATTAGAAAACGCTTGTGGGCTTCAGACCAAAAAGTCCCAGCCCTGGAAAGAGAAGGGGCACTGAGGAGGCAAGACAGGGCCCTGACGATGCTGGGCCAGAGGATATGAAGAAAGCAGGCCCGAAAAAGAGATAAGAGGGATTAAGGAGGAGGCTGGGTCTGGGCAACTGTGGGGAAAGATTGGGTCAGGCCGAGCGGAAGACTGGCAAGAGAGAAAGAAAGACAAGCAGGCAACGCTGGGAAGGAGAAGGGAATGAGTTGGCCCGCGTGAACTGGGCCTCTGGTGAGGAAGAAGAGGCTTGCGAGCTGGAGAGAAGGAAGGGAGCTGATAGGGCTAAACTGGGTCGCGTCTTGGGCCACGATTTGGGCTAAGCAGTGAACAGGCCATTTTTCTTTCCTTTTTAACTTCTTCCTCACTTGATCCAAAATCAATACTCACCAACATTGTTTTGTTTTATTCAAATGCCCATGATTCCTACAAAATAAACAAAGATATATTAAAATTCTAATTTAATTATTTATTTTGAACAAATATTAGATAATAAGAGGGCATCAAATGGCATAATATCAGATTGAACAGCAATATATATAAAAAAAATATACATATTTCTATAAATATGAGAAAAAAAATAAATGACAAGTTGATATGAGGATATTCAAGAATATGTAAGAAGATGTAAGGAGATGTAAGGATATGTAAGAATCTGAAAGAATTTAGTTAAAGCTATAAAGAACTGTAAACAGCTGTGAAGAATTGTAAAAAACCATAACCTGCAAGTTCCCAGTGATAAAAAAGAACATGACTTATAATACTTCGACTTAGCGAGCTAAATGGCGAAACAAACTATGAGGTTGATCTTCATAGTTTTACCGTATATGTAATGACACTGCCAA
The DNA here is from genome assembly GCA_029747015.1 of Carnegiea gigantea. Taxonomy (NCBI): domain Eukaryota; kingdom Viridiplantae; phylum Streptophyta; class Magnoliopsida; order Caryophyllales; family Cactaceae; genus Carnegiea; species Carnegiea gigantea. Next base: position 672,871 of record JAKOGI010000236.1, on the reverse strand, counting down.
ACATTTATTTTCATTGTAAAAAAACAGTGGGAAATCTTATACAATCACATCAAACAGGTGAGTCAATGGCAAAAAGACATTAATGCAGCTAAGCTAACTCAAAATTAAGAGAAGGCCAATAATCAAATGCACACATTGCTAGAATACACGAGAGCTTTTAGGAAGATTTTAACAAAAAGTCGAATTGAATTTGAAGGCTAAGCACAGTCGTGCATATTGATGGCAGTAGCTCTTAAGGTCTTGCTCTTTTGTTGGTAAATTTTAATTCATCAATCTCAACTAACTTCAACTTATTTCATGAACTTCAACAAAAAAATATCCACTTTAATCAACTTTAATCAATTTCAACCCACTTCAACACTATTTTAACTAACTTCTACCCATCATACAAAAAAAAAAATCAATCTACATTAATCTACTTCAACCTACTTCAACCAATTTTACCTACTTCAACCCACTTTAACCTATTTCAACCACATCTATCAATCTCAACCAACTTCACCCATTTATCAACGTATATTCTCTAACGAAAAGAACTACAAAAACAATGGGTCCTTTTCCAATTTTGCTTCGCTCCCACCAGAAAATTCCTATGATTTTAATATGTATTTCATTGTTTCTCACAATTTTCTTCCCCTTCTGGGGGGTGGAACTCCAGTGAGTCCAGTCTAACACTCGTATTAAAGACTTGTATTCATAGGTCCAAATGGACTGTTCCGGATGACTCTCCTTTCTTAGAAGGGAGGCCGTGAAAATAGAAGAGGATGCAGTTTTATAAAATTTTTAAAAATTTTTTTCTCTAAAATAAGAGAGGGAGTTTAGGAAAGTGGATCACAAGAATTCTGCACCACCTTGGCTGCCCGCTGGCCCTGCCCTCCAATTCTATCTTCTTCTTTCTCCCCCCCCCCCCCCCTCCATTTCATGTGCAGAGCTAGATTACCACATTGCATTTTTTTTTCTTTACACATGCCAGTTGCACACTTGCACTTCTGCTTCTCTACTTCTAATTAGTTCTATATCTTAATACTTATTTTCTATTATTTCCCGTTTTCTTCTTGGTGTTGGCTGTCAATCTCAATTAATCATATTGTATTTTTTTAGCTTTCACTTTTCTATTTTCTTCCTTTTTTTGGGTCTAATAAAATAACAAAAAGATAAGAGAGTAGTAACTCCATAAAAATGAAAAATGACTAATGCTGATTTTACTTATTGGTGAAGGCCTTTAGTATTGTCTTAGAATAATTTAAATTTTGCAATATATTGATGCTTTTGCTTACCGTGATATTAATACTACGTCAACATCTAAGAGAACTTTTTCTGATCCGATATGACATACATGATCATTTTTGGGGGGGGGGGGGTTGATAGGACTTCTCTACTTGTACTTTTAGGTACTCTAACTTGACATTTAATATCTGTTTTAAAGTATCACTAATTTATAAGTGGTCGTAGACACATTCAATGTGTGAGAAACTCTTGCTATTAAAAAAAAAAAAAAAGGAGTGGTAATAATTTAATGACATAAAAAAAAGTATAGTTTATAGAAATCATCTCATCTAAAATTAGTTTAATGCATTAATGCTATTTTATTGAAAAAAAATGATATTATGAAAGAAAACCAATCCACATTAACTTGTGATAACTTTATTTTGATCTTGTATTGTCAGCTAAATAGAATTTAGCTACTAATTTATAAGATGTAGAAATAGCATTCTTCTGGCTAAGTATTTTCTATTTATAAGACTTGAACTCGATACTTTATTTAACGAAAATAAAAATTAAATCATTAATCACATTTGTAGTGGAAAATTAATTTAGACGTTAGTACAACAACAACAACACCTCCCAGTGTGGGTTCCGCTTTCGCGGGGTTTAGGGAGATCCGGATGTAAGCAGTCTTATCTCTGCCGGCATCTCTGCTCGTAGAAAGGTTGATTCCAAGAGACCCACAAAATACGATTTTGTGAAAGTATTTTATGGAAGAAGGATTTTGTGAAAACATTTTATGGAGAAAAACTAAGGATAAGCAGCAGGGAATGAACTAAGAAGTACTAATAAATCCAGTGACAATAATTTTGTAAACATAAGTACAACATACCAGAGGAAAGTATTTTACCTTAACAAACAGAGGTAGACAAATAGTGTCTATTCCCAAACGTATGTACTACCTGCACACAAACACAACATACAAAAAAATCACAACCAAACCTACCCAACTGCAACATAGAGACAACTACGAGATTAACTCTCTGAGATCTAAAATGACTAAAAAAGACTTTTATTTTCTATATCCAAATTTTTGCAAGTAGAAAAGAAAATTTATTATAAATACTGCACGAATTTCTGAGTGTCTAAGAATTAATTCCTATTACTATCTAATATAGTCATGCTCATCATAATTTAGCTACTGTCCCGTGCCCTGCACGGGCACTATGTGCTAGTTGTTACATAAAATAGCTAGATTTATAAACTTATGACTACCACATAATTTGTACCCAAATTTTATATGCATGGGCTCGTCATTGGCCCTCACCATATTCCTCTAGTTTTCAGATATCTCTTTTCTTACTCCCAGAAATCAATCTAGTGCCATGGATCCTCCATTTTTTCCTCCATCTTGACTGATGACTAACCTTGGTAGATCCCTTGTGAGAAGGGATTCTTAAGATCTTGCATTTCTTTTCACCCATTCCCTCCCCCCAAAAAAAGCACCATAAGTTACTGATATATTATTTATAAGTAAGTCTTATACGAGATCGTTTTATATAAATCATATCATGAAACAGATGTTTTTATGGTAACTATTGATAATTAATTGAGGTAATTGATATTTCATTTAAAGGTGACTGTTGTTATAGTTATACTTAAATGAACTACTAATGACTCCCATATTTAAAAGCCACTCTAAAACATATTATTTATCACCATAAAATCTCAAAAAAAAATCACCCCTAAAAAAGTACGTCTTACAATAACTTTTATATGAGACGGTCTCACCCAAGAATTTGTGATTCATACTATAGTTGTTGACCCAATTCATGATATTTACTTTGAGTTTTAATCATATTCATATGAGATTGGCCCAGTTGAGATGACTGGTTTATATCCATATTTGCTTTGAATTTTAGTTTCTAGGTGTTCTGAAACCACCTTTCCATGTGACTGAGGATGGAGTGGTGGTGAATGACATTATTCTATGTACATTCACGTAGGTAATGTTTGATTGAATGTAAATAAGTTTTATAAATTATTTGTTTGGTAATAGAAGAGTATTGCAAATAACAATTACCTTAAAATTATCATTATCACAAATTATGTAATCATGATTGCATTACAAGGTTGATTCTGTAATATGACATTCAATTAAACATCACATTAGTTCTTACCTTATTTAAATTTTCTTTTACCTCTTTTAAAACCCAAAAAAAAAAAAAAAAAACACAGGGGCTGATCCAACTCCAACCCTATTTTTGAAAATACTTGAAACTCAATCCCATAAAGCTTAAATAATCTCGCGTCTCCCACAGCCTTCTTTGGCCCTGTTCGGCAAAATTAGCGGTTCAAGTAGCAGATAGTGGTTCAGATAGCGCAGAGCTGTTCAGGTAGCGGATAGCGTTTCTAATTTAGCTGTTAGCGTATAACTGTTTGGATGAGTAGTTAAAATAAATGTGCTCGGTAAACTTAGCTGTTGAGTCAGTTGATTGATGTAAATTGACATAAAAAGATATAGATAATTTTCAAAGATAAAATTTCTAAAGGATATTTTTTGACAAAAAACTATGAAACGCTATTTTTGAATGCAAAACGTTAATACTATTAGCTTTTCAGAAACGCTACTTAAAATGCTAAACACTACTTGAAATGCTAGTCAAAATACTATGTTACTGAATATTAAAAATTGCCTAATGAGTGTATTGATTTAGTCAAAATGCTAAATGCTATTCAAAACGCTGTTGTTAAACACGCCCTTTATTTGTATGTCCTGTAAAAATTTGAAAAGATCATCTTCAGAGTGATGCCTTAATCAAATTTTTTAAGTAATCATTATTAGGCTTCAAAAGCCGAAACAAAAAACACAATAGCCCAATCACCAAAACTATACAACACTCCATCTGCATAATCATAATTGAGTACCTGGACCACCTTTACAAGGCAAGGGGAAAAAAAACCAGAGTCCACATATAAACTAGCTCATTAATTGTTGTAGCAGGCTACTCTCCTAATAAGTTCAGAAAGCCCAAGTGGCCATTAAATAGCTTTACCCTTTTTGTTGCTCGTCAAGTTATAATTAGATCTGACAAAACTAACCCAAGACCCAAAATTCAAACCAAACGATCCAGACACATACCCGACCCAATGCCTAAAATATGATCACTCAATAGTGGACTTGAAACTCGAATTGACCTGAACTAAACCATATCTGATCCGAAATTTTCTACAAAGTTGCTTGTTTTGGCATGATGAGTGTATTTGACCAAAAACTGGTTGACCCCGAAATCGACCTGAATCAAACCATATCCGATCCAAACTGAAGCGACGCGAACTATCACTCAACCCGAACATAACCCGATTCAAACTTGACCCGATATATACCCAAACCAAATGGCCCATTTGTCATATCTAGTTATAACAAACTTTTTTAATGACTTAGGTTTCATTTGGTCCTTATAAAATTTGGTGGAAAAAAAAGTTTGTTAGGTGATAAATTATCATATTTTACGTATTTCTTTCACCTGCTCTTAGCTCGTATAATAACTTAGTCTTTATGATTTTTGCTTGTTTTGCTTACGTTTGGTAGGAAATAAGTTCAAATGGAGCATGTACCACGAAAAGGAGTGAAGATAGACAAAAACAGCGAAAGTAGGCAAGAAAGGGACGATGGGTGGGCTGAACCACCACGCCAGAAAAGTGGCACGGTGAGACCGTGCCATGTGGCATGGTCATGCCCCCCCGGGCCGCTGTTCGGTCGTGCAATTCTATTTGATGCCCCTTTGGGCGTTTTGTTCGGGGGGTCGCTCGGGGTTCTCTCTGGCGATTTTTAGGCTAGGTTTTAGGTTAGTTCGTCAAATAAAAATCTCAATAGGAGGATTAGATTAGGATTGAAGGTTATAATCTTGGATTCAAGTTTTGGATTTCAAGTTCTTTCTATCAATCAAGACTAAGTTTTCTTCCCCTTTTCTCTCTCTTTTTCATATGTTGTTCATGTTTATGTTTCACTAGTTTAATTCCTGTATTTGAATTATTCAGTTTAAATGTTTAGTTTTAATTGTTAATTCATGTTTAGTTAGTTTGATTAGATTAGATTTTCATTCTCTTCCCTCTCTTGTTCATGTTTGCCTTTTTCTTTGCTAGTTTAGGTTTACTTTGAGTTTTTGTATTTTGTTAATGATTGATGATTGATTTTATGTTGGATTGGATTGTGGCTAGCCTTTGATGGCTAATTAATCTTGTTTAGGCCCCAACCCTACCTATGCCCAGAATTTAGAGTTTTCTTTCAAGCCCGCCAAGTGCTCGAATGAAATGCTTGAAGGAGCCTTCATCCGTATTTTGGGGCAATTGACTTATACCAAAAGATGATGTTGATTGTCTAGTCTGGGCAGAGAGAATAGTTGGGATTGGGACATGAAAATAGTCTCGTCGCTCGCTAGATCAAGGGTTATTAACCTAGTAGTTTAGTTAAACTAATCTCATAAAAATAGGTGGTTAGAGCAACTAGATTAGCCTATTGACCCTTGAGAGAGGGCTTAGGTGGCCTCAACGATGCAACTGATCAACTATGAATGCAAGTATAGCTAGGAAAGGTTTGGGCTTGACTTGATTACTTGGTTTATCTTAGGTCTAATCATAGTTTTTTTGTTTTCGCTTTAGTAGTATAGTTCTGTTTTCTATCCCTTCAATTTTACCTAACTTGAGTCGCTTTAGTTAGGTATGGTACTTGGAAACCCAACTCTCTGCGGACGATACCCCGAGTACTCAACAATGCACCTTGCATTTGGGGTTTATAAATATTAAAACTTTTTCCCTAACAAGTTTTTGACGTCGTTGCTAGGGAGTTGGCGCTTTCCAATATTAGAGCTTATTAGGACATTCGAGACTAAGCTTTTATTTTGGAAAAAAATTGAAAATTGAAAAACAAAATGTCTGTTTCCCACTTTCCTCAATATGAGCATGAATTGTTTTAGAGATATTATGATAGATTACATGCTTTTCTTGCTCATTGTGATTTTTATTTGAAAAAGTGGGAAATTTTGAATACAGTTTATGAGGATGTGAATTGTGAGACCCGTACTGTTTTAGAGTATTGGAATTTTTGTTCTAAAAATGTTGATAAAGCTTGGGATTTTCTTGATTGGTTGACTCGGGATACTTATGAATATGAGATTAGTTGCATTAATTCATACATCCCACCCCCTTGCATCCCTAATTATGCTCCTCCTATGTGCGAAATTTGCTATTGTTCTGATCATGCCAGTAATTCTTGTCCTTATTATTTTTCGATGAGGGCTTTGTTAGACTTAGCAACATTATAGAGACAATGAATGAGCAACAAATTGAGTTTGCTAATAAAATGCGGGAGTATGACCTATCACCCGAGACTGACCTTAGTTTTAGTTCTCCTAGACTTGATGTCAATTTGTATGATGATGGTGCATCTTTCCCTCCTCTAGAGTTCAGATTAGAGGAAGTACTCGATCCTCCCTTACCTACTTTACTCACAGTTGCTCCATCCTTTTCTAATACCCTCAGGGACAACACTGCGTTTATCATGACCCTTTTGATACACCTCCCCCTTTAGCTCAGTCGACGGAGTTCGGAGTAGGTGAAACCATTGGTGTTAGCGTTACTGTTGATGAGGATGATGCTTAGTCTGAGTTAGGCGATGTCTTTATTGAGGAGTATGGTCTTCATGAAACTCCCATAGGGACTTCATGTGTTGATGTTGTGGTTGCGGGGCTAGCTAATCCTGATTTTGTTGATAATATATTCCCCTAACCCTCTTGATACATTCCATGCTTCCCCTTTCTGTTCACTACCCTCCCTTCCCCCTGAGTATCGTAATATGTTACCCGCTGATTATCATGATATGTTTGAGGGAAATGTGGTTGACTGTTTAGAGTCTCTAGGTACCTTTAGAGGGTATGACCCCCTCCCTTGAACCTTATAGATTATATCTCGAGAGCATGCCTGCGAAAATCATGTTAACCTTTGCATTCGGTCACTCTAAGGATTTTTCAAGGGCATTTGATAAATTTCGGAGAGCACTTGCCATTATTTCAAGATTCATGTTTAAGTGCTCTTATTCCCATTCATCTGAGTTGCATGCTCAGGTGTTTGATAAGCTTTTGCAAACTTTGATGGCATCTGATTTAGTAGCTTGGATCTTGAGATGATGAGGAGTAACTGATGCTCCTTCAACCTCCCACTGCACCGTCTTGAGGAGGTGGTAGTTTAGGTGCACCCAGCACCTAACTTGGTAAATTCTTCCCTCTTTTCTCTTTCTTCTTATTTTGTATATATAGCTTTTGCCCTTTCTTATTTATATTTTGCTTTTGTATAGTTATTTTTGTAAATTTCTTCTTTTGTATATATATGTGTCTTGTTGGTGTTTGTGACTTTTTGGCTCCCAATGAGGACATTGTGAGATTTAGGTTTGGGGGTGGGAAGTCATATACCCTATGCATATTTTTGTGAAAATTTTTTCACTTTTGTATAGTTTTTCTTTTTGGCTTTGGGGAAGCTTCGTACTATTTGATTAGCTTAAATCCCTTATATTTTGACTATTAGCTTGTATAGGAATGTGATGTGCATGATATATCTTCGTCCTCATCGTGTCATTCTAGGCCCGAATTCTAACCCCAATTGTTCATTATCAATGTGTAATCATATCCTTGTCTATACCATCATCATTAGCTTAGGGTCTTAGTCTTCCGTGATTGACTCTCCCACTTGTTTTTGACACGATTACTTTAATATTTGTCCGCATTCAAAAAAAAATGAAAAAAAGGGAGAAAAAGAAAACATAAAATAAGGAATGACAAGTATCCCTGTGAGGCATGCGCTATTGGGCGTTACCCTTTGAGGCAATACTGCTATTGGGTGTTACCCTTTGAGGCAATACTGCTAATAGAAAAGCTTGCATCCTGTGTTAAGAAGCCAATAATATAGCATGTGCTAGTCAGGTGGAAACGAGTTTGATTTTGGTAAGCTTAAGTCCTAAGATGATGATACACTTACACACCAAGCACTAGGATGGATTCCAAGTCTTGATGTGTACAATCTATTTATATACATGCGAATATCTTCGTTGCGTTGGTGATTTGGTTGGTTAGAATGTGTACAGTCTTCCCCTTGTATAGATATTTGTGCCTTACTTATGTGTCTGTTTTGTTTTCTTTGTTTTCCTTTCTTCTTTTCCACTTGTTTTCCTTTTCAAGAATTTGTGAGTATATCTTTTGCAAATCCTCACGAGACCTTACTCATCCACTTGGGGGAACTAAGGGGTTCAAATGGCTTGTTGCATACGCTAAATGCAACGCCCGTGATTCCTACGAAAGTGAGTTAGGTTCTTAAGTTAGTTTTTCTTTTGTTTTGCTCGAGGATGAGTAAAAGATAGGTGTCGAGGTATTTGTTAGGTGATAAATTGTCTTATTTTACGTGCCTCTTTCACCCACTTTTAGCTTGTATAATAACTTAATCTTTAGGATTTTTACTTGTTTTATTTACGTTTTGTAGGAAATAAGTTCAAATAGAGCAAGTACCACGAAAAGAAGCGTAGACAGACAAAAATAGCGAAAGCAGGCAAGAAAGGGACGACGGGGGGTCGAACCACCACGCCAGAAAAGTGGTATAGTGGGGCCGTGCCACTCTAGCATGGTGGGATCGTGCCATGTGGTACGATCATGCCCCCTCGGGCCGCTGTTCGGTTGTGCAATTCTATTTAATGCCCCTTCGGGCGCTTTGTTCTGGGGGTCGCTCGGGGTTCTCTCTGGCGATTTTTGTGCTAGGTTTTAGGTTAGTTTGTCAAATAAAAACCTCAATAAGAGGATTAGATTGGGATGGAAGATTGTAATCTTGGATTTAAGTTTTGGATTTCAAGTTCTTTCTATCAATCAAGACTAAGTTTTCTTCCCCTTTTCTCTCTCGTTTTCATATGTTGTTCATGTTTATGTTTCACTAGTTTAATTCTTGTATTTGAATTATTCAGTCTAAATGTTTAGTTTTCATTGTTAATTCATGTTTAGTTAGTTTGATTAGATTAGATTTTCATTCTCTTCCCTCTCTTGTTCATGTTTGCCTTCTTCTTTGCTAGTTTAGGTTTACTTTGAGTGGTTGTGTTTTGTTAATGATTGATGATTGATTTTGTGTTCGATTGGATTGTGGCTAGCCTTTGATGGCTAATTAATCTTGTTAAGGCCCCAACTCTACCTTGTTTATGCCTAGAATTTAGGGTTTTCTTTTACGTCCGTCAAGTGTTCGATGAAATGCTTGAAAGAGCCTTCATCCATATTTTGGGGCAATTGACTTATGCTGAAATGTGATGTTGATTGTCTATTGTGGGCAGAGAGAATAATTGGGATTAGGATATGAAAATAGTCTCGTCGCTAGCTAGGTCAAGGGTTGTCAACTTAGTAGTTTAGTTGAACTAATCACATGAAAATAGGTGGTTAGAGCAACTAGATTAGCCTATTGACCCTTGAGAGAGGGCTTAGGTTACCTCAACGATGCAACCAATCAACTCTGAATACAAGTATAACTAGGAAATGTTTGGGCTTGACTTGACTACTTGGTTTATCTTAGGTCTAATCATAGTCTTTTTGTTTTCGCTTTAGTAGTATAGTTCTATTTTTTATCCCTTCAGTTTTGCCTAACTTGAGTTACTTTAGTTAGCTCTGGTACTTGAAAACCCAACTTTCTGCAGACGACTCCCCGAGTGCTCAACGATGCACCTTGCACTTGGGGTTTATAAATATTAAAACTTTTTCCCTAACAAAGTTGAAAGGAAAAAAGTGAAGGAAAAAAGTTAAGGAGAAAATGAGTGTTTTCTCTTTTTTGGATTGAGAAACAATATAAGAATTTGGATTAGAAATTTAAATATTGATGAATTACGTGAATCACATTGATATTAACTAAGAAGTGCAAGGTTGAAAGAGGTTAGGAATTCTTTTAAGAACTTTTTCCAAACTTTCCTCACAATTTTATGAGGAAAATTTTATCACTTGTTTTTAACAGTTTTTTCACCTAATTTTCCTTTTTTTTGGGTGATTTTCTCTAAACTAAATACAAAAAAAAAGTTACTGTCCCAAATTTTTTTCTTTCCACCAAATTTTTCAAGGTTCAAACGAATCCTTATTTGCATGAACATGAGAGAGACAGAAGCATTCATGCTGATGCTAAAAGCTCCTACTACTCCTACACCTACTTCGTCGACCGTTGATCTCAACCATAGCCATCGTCAGGTAATGATGGTTCCATTTTGGTGCATCATCACCATTGTTATGGCCATTTGCGTAGGCTGCTTGTCTACTAGTGGGTGAGTTGACTTGTTCCTTCAACTTTAATGATTTCTGGGCTTAGCTTAGATTACTAGATTTGATTAATTTAATGGGGTCTAATTTTATTACGGTTGATGCCTTTAATGTTCAAATTACTGAAAAGAATATGATTTTTGTCATAGATTGCATTTTAATCTCCCTTTTGCCTTAGTTTTAGCCACGTGTGGCATGATGATAACCAAGTAAATTTCCGGCCTTAATACAATGACAACACCACCTTCCAGTGTGGGTCCCGCTTTCGCAGGGTCTGGAGAGATTCAGATGTAAGCAGTCTTACCTCTACCGGCATTCCTGTCCGTAGAGAGGCTAATTTTCAAAGACCCACAAAACAATATTTTATGAAAACATCTTATAGAAAAAGGATTTTCTGAAAATTCGGCCTTAATACAAATCAACCTGAAATTTGATGTCATCAATTGGAGCAGGTTCTTCAAAATTTCCTAACTCACAATTGGAAATATGAGTTTTCAAATTATAGAGTTCCAAAAATGGTTCCCACAAGTCTGAGGATGCCTCTTTGTATTTTATGTATTTTTATAAAGATTCTACCATAGTTAAAAAGTTTTTCAACTACTGTAATTAAAATGATAACAACCGTTAGATTGACGTCAATAAATCTCAACCATTGAATTTATTGAATGGCAACCTACAATAACCAGTAAAAGCAACCAGCAGTTTTAATTCATTAGATTTTCTTTCTCCTGCTCTGTTTCAGTCTTTCCACGGATGACACCTCACACTTTCAAGAGAAGTTCCTCTTGTCATCCTTGGCCTCACCCTGATCGTCTTTAGCTGTTATTCTTCTACCATCTTATCTTCTCCTCCTTCTAGCATACGTCTCTTGCTGGAAATTCCAGAATCACTCATCGTGCCTAGACATGGAGCCGCAACCGATAACTCGTGGCCGATGGTCCGCATGAGTCATTGAAAATTGGTGTCGAAGCGAGACAAAGAGCTGCTCAGGATCTCGAATTTAATGTCAAAGAAGATATTTGCAGCATTAGGGGAGTCTTTGTTATTTTGAAGCAAGCAGCAGGCAAAAATGAAGAACTTGGATTTAAGAGTGGCGAGTTTGTGTTCGTGCTTGTCAGGGAATTGGATGGCGTTGAGGAAGACGAGGAGCGAGAACTGGACATGTTAAGAACTCCAGACCTGGTCAAACCACCGCCATCATTGCCGGAGTATTGCTCTTCCTATTGAATTCCATATGAGATTACAGTTGCCACTAGACCTGGCAAATAGGTCATTCGGGTCGGGTACGAGTTGGATCATGGTTTGGTTCAGTTCACTTTCTGGTCAACCATGTTCAGGTCGGGTTCGAGGGAAGTTCGGATTTGGATCACTTTCAAGTCAACCATGTTCGGGTCGGATATGGGTTCGGTTCGAGTGAAATTCGTGTCGAGTTTGTTTCAGATTGTCTACAGTAGCCCCGTTCGGATTGGGTATGGGCCATGTCTAATTTGGGTCGGGTAGAATTCGATTTAATGTTTGGGTTAATATCGGGTCGGTTGTGAGTCGGATCGGGTATAAATCAAGTAAAATTGATTTTGAATCATTGTATAGTTTTAATATAGTCATTTTTACTCTTAAATTGTATTTAAAAGAAACAAAACGTTCAATTAGACAAGTGCATCTATTCTATATTCCTCTTTTAATTCATACGTTAATGATTATACATTTGTGTTTTATATTTAAAACATTTTTTTACTTGTATTATATATATGTGTATGTGTGTGTGGGGGGGGAGTTGGGTGTGTGCGTGTGTGTGTATATATAGTTAAAAGGGACCTTTATTGTGGAAAATCCAATGGGTTTAGTTATAAATTTACTAAGAAAGTTAGTAACTTACAAACACTAGTATACAATCCATCCCTGACCCTATATCGAATGCGCCGTGTAATTATCTAAAGGATTATATGCCATTAAGTCAAGTTTGAAGTATATAAATTGAGGCAATGCGATGACAAAATTAGTGAACCAATCTAACGCAAATCATGAGTCAATGGTCTCATTTGTACGGCCTAACACCAACACATACCTTGAAAATGACCAAAAAAGGAATGAAAATAATAAAAATTTTATTCTAACCCCGGCGTTGGCTCATGACTTCACGTTTGTTATATTTGGAGTTGGCAAATAGAAACAGTTTGATTCAAGTCGATATTTTTGATAATCAAATCAATGTTCTTTGATAGCTCGTTAAGTAATCATACATCAAAATTCAAAGATTTGCCTTTGTGAGATCAACAATTTGATTTACATGTGCCTAATTAGTCAAAACTCAAAAGCAATGGTAATATATGAGTATGTGTCAGTTAGCATTACATTGGTGTGATTGTGAATGTTCGTTATTAAAACTCAAGACTTGGAATTTAATTGTCTAAAATTCAAATGAGTCACATTATTATGAGATCATATGCAAACGTCCATTCTTGAATATGCTTATGTAGAACTAAACATGTCATAAGATGATTTAGAATCGCACATCAGTAGTGCAGTATCTTTGACAGTAGTTACAAAATGATATTGTAGTCATAGCATGCATTGCATTAAGTAATTAAGCGAATCAAATAGCAAAATAGGATTGCTAGAGCCTAATAAGTTTAATAATTTGTTAATTTTGCTTATCTTTTCTTAATTCCTATTTTGGCAAAATATTTTTTTCTCTTATATTTTTTTACTACATATCTATCAAATTAAAAATTTAAAACTATTAACTATTTTATTTTTTTCCTATTAAGTTTTTAATTGATTTTTTTTGTAAAAATTCCCTCTTAAGTTATTTTTCTTTTTCCGCCTAAGCTCAACCAATTGAGTTTGAAAAATTCAGAATTCCTCCCAAAAGTCTAAACCCCCCCCCCCAAAAAGTTATTGCTGATAATTTTAGAATTTTATTATTTTAAGAAGTAAAACCTGAGTGAAACTGAAAACTGAAAATCCTTGATGACAGACTGGACAGTTAAGACCGTGATAGTTGCTTTGCTTAAGTCCCTCGTCTCTCGCCGCCTAAAGCCAGTCTCCTACTCACCAGTTGCCGCCTAACCCTCCCTCAGTCTCCTACTCGCTGCTAGACTTAATTGAAATACATCAACAATATTACATTTTACGTTCTGGTTATAGACTTTAATGACATTATGTACTATGGTTAATAGTTATGTAGTGTTTGGTTGAAAGTAATGCAATCACTATACAATGCAATCAACCATGTACTGCAATTGTTAGTGTAATAAAATGGGATAATAATTACATTAAAATGTTTGGTTACAAAGCTTTTACAAGTGTAATGGAATGAATTTATCAACAAACAATATTTAATTTTACACGTGACGTGAAGTACTTGCAATTCAATTCGCATTTTATTTTTGCCTATTTTAATTATTTGTAGTTTTGTTGATATTTATATCATCCAATATCTTATCATCATGATTACGATATTTCACATGAAACTTACTTCACTATATTTCTTCTAGATTACAATAATGTAATATTGTTCAAGTTTACCAAGTAGAGAGAACATGATGGTGATGATAATAATGATGATGATGATAATGATGATGGGAGAAAGAGAGAAACATGATGTCTAGAATGTACAAAAATATAGTTACAATAATACGATTATGGTTTAGGTTAAACTTTATCTAATATGGAAAGGAAAGAGAGGGGTGAGGGGGTTTCAAACCTTTAAAAAAATAGTGCCAAAGTAATAAGAGAGGGGTAATAGAGGAGAGACAATGGAGAGAAAAGAGAGAAAGTTCTCAATATAATAGTTTATAGTTGGGTAAACTTTGAATTAAAGGTATGCAATCACAATAGTTTAGGAAAAGTCAAGTAATTGTATTTGCATAGATTGAGATAAATGTGATTATAATGCAATCTTGATTACATTCCTTAATGGTAACCAAGTATGGTAATAGAATCTCCATTACTATTTTGATTGCATTACAACTTTGATTACATAAAACCAAACAAGCCCTTAGGTTATAACTTGCTTATTTGTTAAAACTTGCTCTAAATTGCTATAGGAGCTTTTCTTCTAGGCCTTAGCAATAAAATTTAGGGAATTAGGAATAGTTTTAGATTGATAGGTTATGAGTACGCTTCAATTCGGGTTATATTCGGGTCGGATATACTGGGATTCGGATTTTATTCAGGTAAAATTGAGTCGGGTAAGAATCGGATCGGTTTTAAATCAGGTACGCTTCAATGCAGGTTTAGGTTCGGTTGTCCATGTTGGTTCATTTCGGGTCGGGTCACTATGGGTCTAATTTGAATTGGGTTGGGTCATTTCTGGTGCGAGTTATTTTAGTTTATGGCAGAATTCGAATGTCGTTCAGTTATAGATTGTGTTACTTCGGGTGTTCGGGTCTAGGTTGGTTCATCTCATTTCGGGTTTCAGTTCGGGTATGAGCTTGGGTTGTTCGATTCGAGTTTCGGGTCTCGGGTCAATTTTGCCTGGTCTAGTTGCCACATGAAAATTAAAAGAATTCAATATTTCAATGGTGCTGGGAAGAGAGAGAGTTTTGTGGAAATAATTTTTAGAGACTCCATAAACTACAAAAATAAAGAAAAACCTCTGCTTTCTTATAATCCAAAATACCCAGCAAAGAAATATTAGAAATTTCTTGCCCACAACTTCAGTTCTACTTATCAACAACCTCGCAAGGCCCGGTTCTTTTCGTTGGAAAATTGCAGGTGTTGTATGGGTTAGAGTGGAAAAGGGGGGGAATGAGCAGATGGGAATAGGTATGAGTGGTTTGCTAAATGTAGGAGTGAGGAGTGGGAATGAGTGGAAATGAGTGGGAAGGAGTTGAATGAAGTATGAGATTTGATGTAAATTACGTATTTTATTTTTTTAATGTAATCTTTTATTTGTGAATCGTAATTACCGATGATCAAATTTTTTTAAGACTAAAAAAAATATTTTTCTATGTTAACTCGGGTACGAAATATTGTTTCGTAGTCATTACTACCCCCAAAAAATTATAATTTTCGTTATTCGTAAAACAAATTGTGGATGTATTTTTTTTTCATATATTAACTAAGTACGAACAACGAAAAAAAATATATATATGTTTAGACCTTGTTCTTTTCATTGGTAAATCCAAATTTACCAAGCTCAACCCATTTCAACTCACTTCAAAAACTTCAATTAAAAAAAAAATTACCAATTTCAACCAACTTCAGCCAACTTCACACTATTTTAACCAACTTCTATCCATCATACTAAAAAAAAAAATTTAACCACTTTAACCAACTTCAACTCATTTCAACTTACTTCAACTAATTTCAACCCAATTCAACCCACTTTACGAGCTTTAATAGAAAAATACTAACTTTAACCCACTTCAATCAATTTTAACTAACTTCAACCCGCTTCCCACTATTCTAACAAACTTCTGCCCATCATATTAAAAACAAAAAAAAACAAAAAATTCGATACACTTTAATCAACTTCATCCAACTTCAATCTACTTTAACCCACTTCAACAAAAAATACTCACTTTAATCAACTTCAACCCATTTTAACCCACTTTAACAAAAAGATACCCAGTTAAACCTACTTTAACCCACTTCTATCAATTTCAACCAACTTCACCCATTTTCCAACGAAAAGAACATGCCCTCAGTGCACGGAAAACAATCATCTACAATTTGTCCAAAGAACTTTCAATATTTTATCACTAACGCACACGCAAAAAAAATATGTTCAAAATATCCGTACAATACATCTGCATTTCTTGTCATAAATTACAAACGCAAAAAAAATTTACACATTCCTTCATTATGCCGGGAAAAACATCTGCAATTTCTATCATGAATTATGAGGAATGAAAAATAAATCTATTACACATACAGTAACAGCCATCCATACTTTGGTAACTTATAACAAATATTTCGTAACCACCACAAAAAAAAAAGCATCTCTTTTATATACAGAATCAAATTCAAAATATCTACACAGCACAAATAACTAATATTTGCTTAACAACGCAGAAGAAAGTTATTATTTCAGCAATATATATAATAAAAAATTACGTCATCTACAATTTCTGGCTAGACTAACAAATATTTTCATAACATCCGCAAAATAAATAAAATTTTGTATAATTATTATCAGACTATTCGTACACACAATTACATAAATTATAAAAATTTTCAAAATATAAAAAATAGTAGTCATATGTAGGAAGGAGTGGGTGAGAGTGGGTAAGAGCAAATGGGAGTGGGAAGGAGTTAGAAGAAGTGATTTTTTTTTTAAAGTGTGGGAAGATGTGGAAA
This sequence comes from Carnegiea gigantea, assembly GCA_029747015.1. Taxonomy (NCBI): domain Eukaryota; kingdom Viridiplantae; phylum Streptophyta; class Magnoliopsida; order Caryophyllales; family Cactaceae; genus Carnegiea; species Carnegiea gigantea. Next base: position 656,039 of record JAKOGI010000236.1, on the reverse strand, counting down.
GGGGGGAAGAAGTAGGTGAGAGTGGGATAGGTCCATTAAACCATAAAAAAAATAGAGCCAAAGGATTGAAAAAAGTTATGGAGCAAAATATTTAAGTATATGAAATTCAAAACAGAGGCAAACATGGTAAGAGAACGAAATGAGAGTTTGAAGTTGGTGCAACAACCGTCGTTCGTTCAGGTATAGTGCAGGGCTTGGTTGATAGCCAACGATCCAAAGCAATGGCTCAGTACTTAGTAGTATGAATCTCAGACTTCTCAATTATTATTTTTTGTTTAAAGGAAAAACCTTAGAAATATTGGTGTTATGACTTTTGTCTGGGACTCTTTTCAAGCAGCAAAAACAGAGCATGAAGATGCTGATAAGAAATTGAACAAGTGAAATAAAAAAGACAGAGATAGTATTTTTATGTTTTAATAAAGCAAGAGAGAGAGAATGGTTGCACACTTGTACAGCAGACGTGGTAATTAGCTAGGTAATTAAACTGTACTTGATTCTGTTAAGCATTCCCAATGGGAGTTCCAGTTTGTGAAACTCAAGCTTGCCACATCAGCAAAAGTTCCATATTTTTGGAACTTGCACATCATCACTTCTCCAATCCATGGAACTCCAATTTGATTAATCCAATAAAAAAATTTATCATGGACCTACCTCATAATACACAACCTATTTTCTTAATCATATAAAAATTATATATTACCTCAAAAAAAAAAAAAACAAAAGAAATAATAAAAAAATACAAAAGTTGACATGGGAGGGGGAACGCCAGTCCGTGGAAGCACGCGTGCCCCTCCCCTTCCACGCCTGGCTGCCAACTTCCGCACCCATGCGTGCCGCCACATCATCAGTTTGCTTGCCTCGCGTGGAACCGGCTGCTGATGCTCTAACAGAGCTCTTTCTAAATTTCTGAAAGTGCAGTCCCTGTACTATGAAGGCAGTCTTCTAAACCTACATTTCATATTTACTTACAGCTTTCAACTAAATCAGAAGACGAGCCATTGCCTTCTGTCCCTATTTCTCAAAGGATACAAGAAAAACAGTAGCTCATACGGCCTGAATCTAAGGCTTCTTAATTGAAATCTTTGCCAGATGACTCCGTCTTTTGGAATGAAATGAGACATGAGATCAATGTTTTATGTCATAATTGAAATCATCAGACGCATTTCCTATATGTTTTTATCGCCTTGGGCACCTTTCATCTTGGATCACAGTCTAGATCAAATTCGGAATGGGAGCAATTCTGGTTAATATAGCACTTGCCAAAAGCCCACGTTGACTCTGATCCCAACCAAATTGACACTGTACGTACAAAACCAGGTCAAAAACACGTGAATTTCTAGAGAATAGCTGAATCTGACACATAAACACGTAATTAGAAAGAAGTCTTGAGTAATGCAGCTCTTAGCAACCAAGCCAATAGGTATCCCGCGGGCGAGAGAGGAAACTACAAAAAGCATGCCGCCCAAACTTTTAACACAACATAATACCATGCTGTATTTCCCTCAGTAAAAACCTGCGAAACATTGTAAATGATCCCAAAAACAGCTATTTTTGAACGCTACCAAACTGTGGTATTTCAGCTTCAACATCTGAAATTCACTTTCTCTGAAATGTTCTCTGAGATGCGTATCAAAATGGATATAATACGAGCAACAAAAGTTCCGGATGTGGTCAGTTTGAGTTGGACACATGCCCATTGCGTGGGTCACAGTTTGGATTCATGCCAAAATCAGTTTCCTTAATTTTAGGTTGTTCACGCTGAGTATAGATTAGTCTTGCCAAGTCTAGCAGCATACAGACAGGCACTCTTCCTTGTAAAACCCTGCTTGATTACAGACAAGACAGCTAAATGCTGGCACCTCAACAAGGAGCAGTGACGCGTCACTCCACTCTTCGGCTCACTTGGCGGCACAAAGGAGGGATGCAACAGTACACCATGGAAAGAATTTCACCCACATCTAATCCCAATGATCATCTTGAGATAATCGTGAACTCAGAAGAGCTTCAGGCATAGGGGTGAGCAAAAGCTTCTTAATCACACTTCGGAACAGCAGGTTGACTTTCTATGTTTATATTCAATGGAACAAAGTTATGGTTTCAGCCTGCAAAGGACCTAAATTACTCCAACTATAGCTGTTGGCAATCATATCAACAAAAGATCTATGAATATCAATACCCTCAATGCCCTCAAAGGCGAATAACCAATCTCGTTAATGAAACAAAACAAAGGACAAAATCATTGCAAATATGCAATTGAGGCCAAACAAGGACCACGAAAAAGATTCAAAATCATTTTGAATTCTACTATCCACAGGCACTTGCATGAAATCATCATCAAATTCACCAAAGGCAAAGAAAAACTTGAACAAATATTCAACAGTTCACCAATGTTACTTCTACAAATTCCCAATATGAAAAGACCCAATGAAATTCGCAGCATAAAAAACTAAAGTGATGAATCCCATAATTCAATTTCTACTGCACAAACCAAACGGAATTACAAATGGGAGACTTACATGTTGGCACTCAAGCGGTAGTGCACGAACATCAGGGAGTTCCTTGGCTCGCCTAGGATGCAAAAGGGAGGTAGTCAACATGAAATCTCGGTCATCACTGGGAGTTCTCCACACATCTGATTTGTGAAATTTTTCTTCACAATAGAAAATCAAGTGATTCTGATTTCGTACGAAATGAGCAAGGCACTATGTTACTTGAGTTCTTCGTTTCACCTCCAGTATCACGTCTGACACTTAACACCCCCACATGGGTATGGAAAGTTGGCACTTCATTTTGGACTAAACATTGAGAACTTTTATAAAATAAATGCTGACAATAATGCCTATGTCACATACTTGACACTTCAACATAGGTATGACACAGTTTGAGTGACATTGATAAGCAACGTCTCCTTCATCACAGGATAGCTGTTATGGAATGGCAGTCATTTTCCGTTGTACAAATCATATAGATCAAAATAACAACAGAACCAAACATACCTTGAGTGCACATATTTTCCAACCCAAACAATGAATTGGGATCTACGTAATTAACCAAATTATAACTTAGGGAGATAATCTACAATCAAATAACAACGGGAACACTAATCTAAAACATTCACCAGATTCATCAGAGCAAATGAGCCATTCGATCACATAAAACAAGGATTCGATTGTATTCCATTTGAACTCATAATACAACTCATCATTCCCAGCTTTACAAATTTGCACTACAAGCAAAAACCAAAGAAAATCCCATCAACAAAAACCCAAAAAGAGAGTGAAAAAAGAAGACTTACACCAAATACACCAATCTTGCTCAACATTACTACTGCCCAGCACCACGTTGCTGCTCATCCTCCAACTTCCTGACATAAGCCTTCAACACCATGACCAATTGTCTAGCAGGAGCCTGGAGGGTACCCACAAGGGCACTTCCAGGGGCCTTCAAGGACCCCAAAATCTGGGCATAAACCTCAGCCTTAGACGGCATAGTCTCCAAAACCTTAAAATCCTGAGGCCCATAAAACTTGCCCTCAAAACAAGCCCCAGTGAAGTCATTCTCCTCAAGCTTCTCCTCCTTCTGGAATGTTCTATAGGGTTTAAGGGCAACTGGGATTTCCTCAGTTTGGACAAACAACCAAGCATTCATCCCCTTCATACAGGGCTTAATTGCCTCCCACTTAGTATTCTCAACAGCCTTATAAACAAGGGTGTTCTTAGCAACAACCAACTTGGTGTTTTCCGGGAGGGATCTACGGAGTTCTTGGAATTGCTTCACAGTGAAGCCCTTGTAGTTAATGGCGGCTAAAAGGTAGCAATCTTCGAGGTGTTTTTTGACCGTTTCGACTGTTTCTTCCTTCTTTGTGCGACTAATGGCAGCTCTAATGCAGAACTTGGAGGCGGGTCTGTGGGGTTTGGGAAAGGAGAGGATGAGACTGTTGGGTTTTGGGGAGAAGAGGGAGTTCCGGTATGGGGAGGAGAGAGACAGGGATTTGGTGGTGGAAGGGAGAGGGGGTTTAGAAAGAGAAAGAGTGGCATCCATTGTCCAGGAAAGATTAGAGAAGATGAAGGATGGGGGATACGATGGAGGCTTCAAGGGGATAGAGTGGCGAGGGGAATACGGAATGGCTTATCTAATCATCATGCTGCTTAGAAGCAGAGCTAAAGGGGAGGGAGTTCGCAGGAGAGACTAGAGTCTAGAGAGACTGCGAGGGTAAAAGCGCACTTCTGTATGTAATGTTGTGCAATGCTACGACATCGTTTCATCACTTTTAATTTCCTTTTTCCTTTTTTTTGGTCCTGCCTATTCTATAAAGGATGATTTACAAATTCATAATGGGATATAATAATATTCACGTCTACGTACCCTAACATTTTTGGAAATAATTTTAAATACCTTCACTTTGGTTAGTCAATTTTTACCTCCCCTAGTGCAACAACGTAATAATATATTTCATAAAAAAACAACATAATGACATACTGTTATTAAAATCGGTGAATATGTTATCAAAGATATGGAATTACAAAATTAGTGTTATTTTATTAATGACTCCCAAGGACCAAGCAGTTCTCGCTATTAATGAGTCTGGGTGATGAAAACCTCAAACTTGACCCTTCTTTTTTCGTGTGCTTAGAGTTGCTAGGGTTTTAGCTTAAGTGAAAATGAAACAAATTAATCCATTGAGCACTAGAAGTCGTGAATGAATACTAATTCATTAAGCAACACAAAATGTGATTTTGTGGTTGATTTTGGAAACCTTTGTTAAGCAACACAGAATGTGATTTTGTGGTTGATTTTGGAAACCTTTGTGCCAAAAGGCCATTGTCTATAGTTGGGTTGAAGTGCAGAACTAAAAGTCAGGGATTGTTAGAGGTGAACCTAAATGGCATGCTTCAAATTATTTGTAATTGCAAACGCATTTTTGGTCTAAGTATGTGCTAATAGTATCATGTTATGTAATCAAATGGCTTTATAATTGCTTAAATGAAGTTGAATTTTGTGCTTGATTTTAACCAAAACCTGCTTAAATATCAGTGGGTTTTATTTTCAATTTCTAAGTTTCTATCAATAATGTGATTGTTTTATTTCATGTTGGATTTTGCTTTGATATTAAATTAATGAGTTTGATGTTGCTCCCCTATGCCCTTGTGTGTATTAGTGACGTAGATGGCCCTATGTTCAAAGTAACAGTCGTTTGTAAGATCCACCGACTTTGTGATTGGATTGTGGGCTTTTGACATGTGCCAAATGATTGATTGGTTAGATGTGTTAGGGACATTGTTGTAATGCCTATTATGAAGACATTACTAATGTACTGTGGTGTGTTTGGACATCCCCTAATAGACCTAGAGACCTAGAGAGGTGTCTATAAATGATGAGCTAAACTTGTTGAGGATGTGTGTGAAGTGGCATGGAATAGATGAAACACATTATACATTATGGAAAAGAAATGTCCAACTAGAATACAGCATATTGTGGAGAAATTGATGGTGATGATATTCACCCTTTAGAGTTGGGGGATGAAGGGAATGGAAATGGTGGACGGAATGAGGTTTTTGGATAAGGGTAGTGGAGGGATTGATGTTAAAGTATTTAATGAAAGATAGGAGGAAGATGATGACATAGAAATTATAGGTGTTCATTATCTGTCTTTAAAGGATTAGACTTTGGAACTTTAGGATAATTAGGCTGACAACATCTTGGCGAAAACTGAACTTGATGTTGAGGATAAATTTTGGGTCAGTATTATTGCTTCTATTAATGAAACTATACTAAAGTATTTGCAAGAGTCTTCATCTTCAAGACAAGAACCTTCTCTTTCCCCTCACAACCACATATGTCCATAGTAAACCAGTCCCCATTTCCTCAACACAACCAATAGCTTACCCAAGACAAGTAGCTTCTTCCTTAAGACAACAACGACTTACTTCATGTATGCAACTATTTACTTCCTTGAGACACTCGAATTTGAACTCTTTCCTAATAATAAATGAACCTGATTCAAGGGGAAGAATGCAAAATAAATCAATAGTAGGTGATTTAGACAAAAGAAAGAGGATCGTGATGGAAGAAATAGACTTAAAGAACACTTGGAGCAATGACAATGGACACTCCAAAGATCCAGCTTATATTGATGACATTAATGATGCTAATGGGGAGTACGATACTTTTTAGTTAATGAAGATGAAGTGTTTGAGGATTCAAGTGGTAAAGAAGTAGATGCACATGAAAATATGCATAATGGTACACAATAGGATATATAACCGGATGGGAGGATTAAGATGTTAAAGAGGTATCTATAAATGACAAGCTAAACTTGCTTGAAGATTCAAATGATGAAGAAGTGGATGCACATGAAAAATATTTATAATGGAAGATAATGGGACGTGTAACCAAATTGAGGTATTGAGCTTAGGCAGTGGGATATGTTTGAGGATAATTGTGAAACCCAGGATATTTTTTTTTTAATTGATTTACTTTTATATATATATATATCTAGTATATCTATATATATATATATATATAAATTATTATATATATATATATATATATATATATATATATATATATGGTATGTATATATATATATATGTATATATATATATATATATATATATATATATAATATATATATAATTATTGGTTAATCTTAATTGATACGATATATATATATTTATATTTATTGTTAATTTTAAGCGAGATGATATTGGCCGACCTAGTATGCTTGAGCTTGTAGTGTTTATTTTTTGGATGATTTTGCTACAACAATTGAATGGTTTGTGGTGGCAGAGTGGTCAGGCGTCCACAAAGATTCCTAGAGGCTGTGGGTTCGAGACTTGATATCTTTATTCCTTTTTTTTAAAAAAAAGGGAAATTGGTGAGGGAGCCATGGGGGGTAAAGGGGGGAGGGAGATAGAAACCCTAGCGTTATTTTTAAAATTGTCCCTCTCTTTATTCCCTCTCTTACCGCCTCTCTCTCTCTCTCTCTGTCTCTCTCTCTCTTTCTCTCTTCCTCCCTTCCTCTCACCGTCACTCTCTTCCTCTTCTCCTTGCCCTAGCCACCGTGCTGCGGCTCTCTCTCATCTCCCACTCTTTCGCTTCGAATTTGGTAAGTGCGAAATCTTGTGATACTAACAAATAGGTTACTGATTAGTGAATTTTTCCTCATAAAAATTAGTATATCGATATTGGGAGTTGATTTTCTTTATTCACTATCCTGGGAAGTTCGGAGAGGAGTATCTAGTTGGTGGCGCAATTCAACTTAAGGTTTTCCTTTGTTGCGAATCGTTTCAAGGTAAAGTTTCATCCTTTTTGTTATGATTTGGGTTATTTGATGATTAGGGATAGCGGGTTTTGAGGTGATGATGATATATTCATGTTTGTGAAAGGATTTCAATTGAGATTAGTTGAAAATAAGCCTAAAGAACATAGTATAAACACTGTTATGTTCATCCAGTTTTAAGATTGACTTCACGAATTTACTGGGAATGATCGGGTCCTCCAAAAATCATGACAAAATTACGAAAAGTGGATTTACGTGTCTTGTGAAAGGAAAATTTTGAATTTCTTGAATCGGAGTTACAACGAGGACGTTATGACTAAATTATCGAGACTATGAGAAACTGTCTGTAACTGGGATAGTTAGGAAAATTGAGAAATTTGAACTAGCTTGGCTTAGATTTTGCCCAGGGTTGCAAAATGAAAGTTATATATCACAACGTAACCTTTCCATATTGGGATTAATCATAACATTTCGACATCGGGAGTGAAAGTTATGGCCATGAAAATTTGGGGGAAAAATCTGGGAGTAATCTGGGCAGCAAACTGTAATAGTATGTGTGGAGTTTTTAATATTTATAACTTTTTAAAAATTTGTTTGATGGTTTAACTTGGTTGTTGGGTGTAAGATAAGCTCATAAAATTATTTTGGATGTAATTGTGTTATAGAGAATCGGGCTAAGTATTGGTTCCAACAGGCCACTATTGTAGTTAATTGTTTAGGCCGATTTAGCATTTCGAGCTCAAGTTTGGGCGGTATATCTTAGTAGGTAACAATCATGCTCTAACCCTTAAAAAATGTGACTTGCGAGTATGCTTGAAGGTTGTTTTGAATATATTTTGTATTGATGTTCCGGGGATTTTCCCAGGTCAACGTGAAATAAGATATTTCCTGTGATTTATGCTAAAACGTTTTGCTAAATGAGTGAGTGCATGGGTTATTGGGCTGATTGTATTGTGTAAATAATGTGAAAATGTTTTGGGACCAGAATGGAGGGGGTTAGGATATGTATGTTGGTTAAAGATCAAGGTTAACAATGAATGTGTAAATAACTGGCTGAATGGGTAAGACTGAGAAATTATGTTCTTGTGTTATTGGAGGCCATTGGCCTTCCCTGGGTAAAGTGCATGCATGTAAGCAACCATGTGCCTCCTTGTAGACGGACATAGGCTAGGTTAGTGATAACTGTCCATATTAATAATAGGTCAAGGTATGATTAAGCGGTACCCGTCCAAGTTGACAGTAGGCCAGGTTATTGTAAAGCGGTTACGCTGAACCCAAGCGCATGCCATGAGACCTAGGGGGGTTGCTCACCCTTGCAAACCTGAAATGGAATGAACGGAACTTGGAATATTATATGCTCTGGTTGAGAATGTATAAGTACTTGAAGTGCTCATGTTGTCCCCCACCCCTAAAGTGGTTTGAAATGGATTTGTATGCGTGTTTTGACTGTTAAAGATGGTTGTTAATGAGTTTATCTCATTTTTCGAAATGTTTTGTTTTTAGGTGAAGTACACGAGCATAGGATTGGGAACTCAAATTAGTGCATCGTCGTGAAATAAGATCTAGTCGAATTGATTCAGTTTTTGTTTAGACTTGTTTTAAGGATTATGGTTCAATTTGGACTTTGTTATATTGTTGTTAAGACTCGAACCAATGTTATGATTTGAGAACATAGCTACATTAGAGTCTTGGTTGATACTCAGTCTGGTATTTTTAAGAAGAAAATATGACAGTAACACCCCATTTAGGTTTTTCCGCTGCCACGTAGGTTAATATTAGTAATAAAGAAGAAATTAAAAATTTGAGGTGTTACAATAATACTTCTTGGACGCTGTTAGAAAGTACATGGCTACTGGTGACTATTGTCTACGAGCATCCAAGAATGAAGGGCACAAATATAACGCACTTTATTCACAGGATGACTGTCCTTAGAGGATTCATGCATCCTAACTTCCTAATCGGACAACTTTTCATATTAAAGTAACTGAAGGCAAGCATGAATGTGAAAGACTACAAGAAAATCCTGCTGCAACTACACCGTAGATAGTTAAGGCCTTAATGAATGATGTCAATGCTAATCCATCAATGGATGTGAGAAGCATGGCTAATTTGCTTATGAAAAGAAATGGCCTTGTAAAGAGAAAACATATCCTAAGAAATGTGAAGAATAAAATACTTGAGTTAATCCACGGCAAACATGAGCTAGGGTATAAAAAAGGGTGAGGTGCAGGCTGCAAACCCAAGTAGTATATTCTATATCAATTGGAGGGAATCATTAATAGGGGACAACTCTTTTTTTTTTTTATAAGAATGTTCATGTGTTTTGATGTTGGCTGAAAAATCTTCCTTGCTGATTGTATAAAATTCATTAGGTTGGATGGATACCACTTGAAGGGGCCATACAAAGGCAGAGTGCTGACAACACTTAAACTTGATGAAAACAATGGTTGTGTCTGCCAATTGTATATGCCATAGTTCATGAGGAACGCAAAGACAATTGGTTTGATTTCCTTAACAGACTTAGAGGAGTTATTGGTGATGATCTATAAGTGGAGTACACTTTCATTGGTTACAAGGAAAAGGAATGACAAAAATAACTTCATTGTTTGATTCACTAATTTCATAAGTACCTAGATCTATTACCTTATATTCTACCCTTCTTTGGTCATAGCCATTATAGAGCACACCTTTCCTACATCACTAAGAAGGATATGCTTAGTGCATTTCATAACAAAGTACCAGAAACTCTACCTAGGACCTAAATTCCCAACATTGGCTAAGAAAGGTTGCATATTCCTGCAAATTGCAATCAATATAAGTTCACAAAAGTAATTGAAAAAGAGAATCCAGTAGCTGCTATCAGAACCTGAGGAGCACTAATGTAAACAACTATTTGAAAAAACTGTACAATCGATGACAACTCTGCCAACTTTGTTGAATCATGGAACAATCTTTTGAACAGTGGTCGAGGCAAGCATTTATTTATACTATGTGAATAAATGAACAATAGATCATCAAATGGTCTGTGGAGAAGAGGAATAATTGCAACAAATGAAATAGGAAAGAGGTGTATATTGCCAAAGATCAGTTAAGAGAATTTTTGAGAAAGTTGGGGCTTAATTGTGATATTTTGTGGTGATAACATGCTTAAGGTAGACGAAGGAAGGGTTGCATCTATAATGAATCTGAGTGAGAGAACCTGTGACTATAACTTTTGGTAAGTCACAGGTACTCCTTACAAACATGGTGTAAAGTCAATTCTATTTATGCATGAAAAACCTAAGGATTGGGGTCATGACTACTATAGTGCAGCCAAATACAAGAAAGCTTACTTTTGATACCCATCCTGTATAAAGGCCCTGTATTTTATGTGTAGGGAATGACATTCCCTTGCTAGCATCACCTGTGCCAAACAAAAGAGGCATTGCCCCTAAAAGATAGGAGAAAAGGGACTGAAGAAAGGAGAAAGAGGAAGAGCTCCAATGTTGTTGGGTGCAACCACTGTAAGAAGTTTAACTATAATATCAAGGAATGTCCACTACTAATGGGCAAGACTAGGTACCAAAGAAATCCTAAGGCGAGACAAAAAGATAAGGGAAAGTTTGGAAGGACTAGCAAGCATTCTAGATTTGAAGGTTTATCACCATCATCTCTACTCAGCCATCTTATCAATCATCTGACTTTGAACACATCTCCAACTCTCATATCATGATTTTACAAGAAGATTGCCCAAGGATTTTGTTTTGCACAAGTCATGTTATCCACAACAAGCTCCTAACCACCAAACTCTCAAGCCTTTAGCTCTCAACCATCAACAAGCTTCTAACCCCCCAACTCTTAGACCTGCAGCTCTCATCTATCAACAATGGCATCCCAACAGTTGGTGATAGCCCCTAGAAGATACCCCTAGATTCAGCGGTCATGCAAGCCTATCATCCAACAATCAAAGCAGTGCCAAGAAGAAGTTAAAGTTATGAAGTGTTAAAGTTGTGGATATGAATGTAAAGGCTCTTTTTGAAGCCCTTATTTTTCATAGCTCCTTTAGCTTGTGTAGCTAGTTATCCAATTTTTTTTTCCCGAGCATTTATGGTTCATACTTTTTAGGGTTAAAATATGAGGTGAAGAATAAGGGTTTTTTTGACGCACTAGAAACTCTAATTTATTTTATTATTAATTCATTGAGTTAATGAGGGCAACGAAAAAGCTTGAAAGGTGTCACCGCTGTTTTTAAGAAGAAATACAAGGCAAAAGTAGAAAAAATTTAGTGCACGACAAAGTTATACTTCAAATTCAATGGACTCAATGTTCATATAGCCCAATCAAACTTAACAAAACAGGCCCAACATTTTATTCAAAGCTAAAGAAAAGTCCAAATGAATCATCCATGTTCGACCTCACTCTAACACCCTTCCCATGTAACACATCTGTACCTGAAAACAAAACAGTTTGAAAAGTTAAACGGAGCTCAATAATACCTAGCCTTAACAATCAAATACAACTTTAAATTCATTACAGACATTTTTGAGGGAAAGAGAAGCGTTTTCAAACAATTTCGAAAACAAGCGAGGATCACAGCCAACCAACCCTTGAGCAATTATTTTTCTTTTTTTCAAACCATTAATTAAGTTCATTCCATTGCCTTAGCGAGCGATCCCAATGGGAGTCTCATTTCAATCTGCCAAACTATTTCATGCAATATCACCCTGCAGTTCCCATAACTTGGCATACAATCGTCTACCATGACACATACCAAAAAAGCACACATGCATTAACCCAGGGAGACTATCATGTCTCAATTATCATAGCTTGTGCCCCGATCTCAGGAGCTACCTGCTAAAACTCACCACAGTCTTTGGCTTTTTTTAATTAATATTTTATAGGCAAGGTTCAATTTGGCTTCTACCAAGCCCCACTCAAAGTAGCCAAAACTAAAATCATTTCAAGCATTCATTTAAAACAGGAACTATTAATTTAAAAAATACGTACCTCACAATTGTAAGCATAGTCTTAAAATCAAACAATGGCACATGAAGCAATCTAAGTTCTCTCGCATACGGTCCCTTTTGGTATATAATTTCGCAAAACAATTTAGAAAATAAAATGAAATACGAATATGAAATTCCCTACCTTGAGCTCGATCCTAAACTATTAGGCTTAAAAGAAAAATAGTGTGTCATCATAATCTGGGCTAACCCAAGATATATTTACAATCTAAATAACCCTAGAACCCTAAGGTCACAATCCCATTACTAAACCCCTATTTGTCCATTTCCAAGCACCAAAACAAGTTTAATAGTTATTTTCTTTTAAATAACTTTGAATGAACCCTTAACTTATTTACAACTTATATGCAATCCCGGCTAGTTTTCTTGTTCAAATTACAAAAAGCATAACTTGACCTAGAGATGTCATATTGGGATGTACGAGTACAATTTGAAAAGCCCAAGATGTCCATTACAAATTTCATTTTATGATAAATAGCAAATAATGTTAAGAACTACCCAAAATTGTATGTTTTGTAAATTGGTTTGGTTCAGGTTAGAATTACACACTTGTGGAAGAAGATTTATTTCTCTCTCGTTTTAGATCCAAAATTTTAAATTCAAAATTTATACTATAGTAGACTTATAAGCCTAAGTCTAAATGTTTCTACTAGTTTTTGGATAGCTAGATATTTCTGGGTAAATCTTTAAATTTGAATCAGTGCAGGTTAATATTCTGGTATGAGCTAAACAATCATATTTCATGCTTTAAAGCTAATGCCCATTATTTAGCACATGTTTAGTCCCTAATCATACATTTTCATCCCTTAATACCATTATCATACTAAAAGTCCAAGCATACCCTTCAAGAGATTTTAAAAAATAGCTAGTAGGGTTCTTACCTTTTATAGTAAGAGATGGATGATTAAGAAGGGATTATTCCTCCCGTTACCAACCCAAAATCTAATAGCATGATTTATAAAAAAAAATATGTTAGAGAGATTGACTAGGCGTAAGAGATTATATCAAAAATCACATCTTGGGAATTTAGGGTTTGGATAAAGGAAGAACCCTAGCACCAGACTGAACTTACGTGCCAATGCAAAAACAAGAAGAGGAGGGAGTGTGTGGTGGAGCTGACGACCTTGGTGGCATTCTAGGCAGTGCCAGTGGTCAGATGGAGGAGTTTCGATGGCTGGACAGCGGCCACATGCTGTAGTAAGAGGAAAGGAACATGGGGGAGAAAGAGAGAGAAAGGAGGAGGAAGCCGGCGATGGTGGTGGCCTGCTGGTGGCTTCTAGCGTTAGTAAGGGAGTTTATGGGGTGGTCGCTGGTGATGGGCTGGCCAAGGATACTGTGAGAGTTGGGGGGGGGGGGGAGCGCGTGTGATATGTGACAGCGAGAAAGGGTTGTCTGCTTAAAAAAAATTTCAACATACCTTTTTTTTGGGTCTAGCTGAAGCCATAAGGAGCATGCAGAAAGAGGGAGTGATTTTTGTGTCAATTTTACCAATGGTAAGATTTTTTTTGCATTTTATGATTCTCTTTCCAAAGTAATTGGAAGGTTTAAATTTTTAAAATTTGAAATGGGAGGAAAATTTAGAGAAATAAAAGCTGAATATTTATTAATTAATTTCATTCATAAGAAAGAAGAGAAAGAGAAAGAGAAAGAGAGCAATTTTTGGGATTAAATGGATTGATTGAGTGATATTTAGAGATATTGATATCCCTTCTAAAAATTATTAAATACGTTCAAATTTTAAAATATTGAACTTTGGAGGGAATGATTGGGACCAAAAAAATATAAACTTATTTTAACTTTGAGAATTTTATTATTTATTTTATTTACTAGAAGTTTTGATTGGTTCTATGATGAAGAAATTTGAACTTACACTTAAAATCGTAAAGTACTAGCTCAAGCAACTAGCTCCCAATTTTGAAATTTAAATAATGTTAATTATATTATTCAATAATTATAAATATATACTTTTAGGAGTTTTTTAGAGTTTTAAATGTTGTTAGGTGACAACTTCAACTGTTTGTTTTTTAAAAAGAAATAGAACCAACAATTTTATTTTTGTACTTTAGGATGTCACAAAATCTTTTTTTTTTTTTTTGTGGGTCTCATGAATTAGCCTCTCTACGGGTAGGAATGCCGATAGAGGTAAGATTGCCTACATTTAGATCTCCTCAGACCCCATAAAAGCGAGACCCACACTGGGAGGTGGTGTTGTTGTTATTGTTGTTGTACTTTGGGATGTCAACTACAATATATTCAACAATGTTATGGTTTGCAGATATTTTTCAATCAACATAGGATAATTAATTCATTAACCACACACACGCACACACACAAAAGCCGCACTTTTATTATAGTGTCAACTTGCAACTTAACAGACAAAACATGCACAAAAACAAAGACTAACTAGCTAGATATCCCTGCCAATTATTGAAGCATAAACCCTAACCCCTGCCTAACTAACTAGATATCCCTCACTAGCTTAGTTTTTTTGAGTCATTACAATTGCTAACAATAATATAATATATTGTCTCATTACCATTTTTGTACCTTCATAAGTCTTAATTAACTTTCCTTTTACTTCCATTCTAAATTCTCTAATCTCAGGCACCATTTGTCATTCATCTCTATCACTGATGCTTCAGCTTCATACCAGCCATGAACATTAGGCGTCTAACTTGTTTTCAAGGTTGAAACATGCCTCTCATATTCTAGGGCTCTAATTTCCCTTGCTTTCTTTATTCATCATCATCCTAGAACATAAAACCAACATATATGGAACATCCAAGGTACGACCCCAGGAAGTTCTTTTGTGACTTTGAAACTAGATACTCCACATCACAACACCATCTGCATTTAGGACAAGGAAATTTGTTCCCCATTGCTCTACAGGTCAAAGATCCTTGAAATTGCTCCATGGACTTTGATAATTATCGCAAATATAGATAGCGCATATTGGCAAATATAGATAGCGCATAGAGAAGAGACGACAAGAGAGAAACAGAGGAGGAGAGATAGGGAGAGAGAGAGACCAAGAGAGAGAGAGAGAGCGCACTCAACAAGAACAAATGAAATGAAAAAATTAGGGCAAAGGCTAGGGAATCTTTACCAAGCTTATGTTTGTCAACAAAAGGGAGAAGAAGTCAAACAACTTATTCATATTAAGGGCTTGTCAAATTTTCAACATAGTTAAGTCACTTTTCATACATATTATCAAAAAATATAGTATATAATTCTTTCCAAAAAATTTAATGGTGTCACACAATATACACTATCACGATCAAGGGATGTAAAAGTTGATTAACATAGGTAGAGGCATTTAAAACTATTTCCAAAAATGTTAGGCGAGGTAGATGCGGATATTCTAATTTTCAGTATTGTCTTGGGACCATCTTGTAAGGTAATCCAAAATACATAACTCATCTTATTTTTGTCAATTCCCACACTTCAAAATATGTCACACTGTAAGACTAATGCGCTACAAACTATATGTGGGAGTTATTATCAGTTATATAATTATGTATTTACTTAGGTGGCAAGCATAACCCTCAATAGCACCTGTCATTAAATTATGTCTATATCCTTCAAATATATTGTTCAATCTGGTCATAGGAGTAGTAGTAGGGTTGAGTAGGCTGAGCCAAGATTAAAACGCTATCTTCCAACCCAGTAAATTAACTCATATCAAATTATCCTAATTTGCTTATCATGGAATAAATTTGGATTGGTCTATGAAGTTTTAATCGAACTAATTAGAGCTAGTTTAAGAAATTTTCTTTTGGAAGAAGAAAAAGTAGAATATATGAATGAAATCAATCTAATTTGAGTCTAGTTTAATATAGACTAAAGGTTTGAGTTCGATTGGATTCTCGAGCTAATTGACGAGTTAACTCCTAAACTTAAGAGTTTGGTTCAACGTTTTTAATTTAAGAGTCTTACCAAGCTAGAAGCTATATTCTAATTATACCCTTTTTTGTGTTGAGTTAAGGTTATTTTTACTACTCATATAAGCTCTTTTTGGTGCTTATTGAGTAAATTCAATTAGTTTTCCTCTTCATTTTAGGGTATCAACACTATAAATATTATGTGCTTATCCAAATGCAATTATGCAAGGGTACTCCTTCATTAATGAGCCAACCTTTTTGTTTTTATAAAAGATATTTAATTTAGAGATGGTGGTCACCTAATAAACAAAAACATGAAGAGCAAAAAAGGACAATAGAAGAGAGAGAGAAATGTCTTGCTCGTATCTTGAGTATAATTCAAATTTGATTTTCTTATATTAAACCTTTTTCATCTAAAACATCCCCTCGATGACTCTAATATGCAATAGCAAAATGGATGGGATTAAAAACTTCGTTTTGATGGTAACACCTACATCCCATCGATTTTCGCTCCAAGTGTGATGTCAAATTATAAAAGTTATAAATCTCTTTTCTTCTTAAAAGCATTTACAGCGCATAGCTCATGAGCCAAATTCTGGCTTCCACGATAGAGAATGGGTCTTGACACTACCTTAGGCAGCTTGTGGCTCTCAGCTCATCGGGTGGCTACGAGCGACGAGCACCCCACTTCTTCTTTTTTTTATGTGTCGTCTAGTGAAACACAATGACGCCATTTTTTCCTGCTGGCTTCCCTTTTTTTAACCACTGCAACACTTTGAAAAAAGGCAAAACTAAATGTGGGCTGGATTTGAATGTTGGGCTATAGAGAGACATTGCCCAATGCTATGTTTGGTCTAATTTTTTTGGGGGGGGGGGGGTAAATTTATGCTCTATAAATACCCACGCATTTGTCATAATTTTTGCACCAGAAAATCTAAATATCCCGTTCTCTTAAAAAATTGTGAAGTTGGATTTTTTTTCCAGTTGTTTAATCGAGAGATAAGTGAAAAAATCTAGTAAGAATTTTTGAGTTTTATTCAATAATTGAAATAAATATGCTATTTTATGTTTTTGTAAAATTATTCAATGTTGATGTTTATGATTTTTTTTTTTTGGGTAGAGAAATTGAAAGTGTTTTATTAAACTCAAAAAAGAAGTGAAGCATTTGTAAGTATTCCTAATCAATTAATTTCGCATTTTATATTCTATATATATGTTACAATCATTGATTACTTAGGACATGTTCTTTTCAGCTTATTATAAGTAAGTCATAGCTAATCAGTGTTGATTTGTACTGATGAGTGCTGATTATGGCTGAAATTATGAGTAAGAAATATGACTAGGTGCTGATGAGTGCTGAACAGTGTTGATTGATGCTGATAAGTGCTAATCAGTACTGAATGTTAATAATAAATACTAGCAATAAATTGTAAAGAACAAGCTTTAACAATATGATCCATAATAATTTCAACAAATGATAAACTAATTTATATAATTTATGGCTAGAAGTTTGTATGCTAAACTACACTGTTTAATAAGTACAATTAAATTGTTATGATATTTGTTAATATGATATGCTTGAGTAAGTTATGGTATGATTAAAATTTTTAATTATGGCATAAACAAGTATTATTAAACTAATAGTGATTAAACTAATTATGGGATGAATAAGTTATGGTATGCTTTATATGGATATAACTTGAATATGTTGCTTTCAAAAAGAAAATCGAATATGTTCATATGATTATATGTTAATAAGTGTGGCATGATGAGAAATATGTCAATAAGTATGCTTGACTTAATAGTTATGGTATGGTTGTGTATGGTTGTTTGCGTTATTGTATGCTTGAATAGGTTAAACATGATTATATAAAGTTTGTGTTAACATACCAAGTTTAACTCAATATGATATGATGTGCAGATATGCATAGTAATAAATTGAATTAATATGCAAAATATGTTAATTGATATTGTATTGTTTGTGATCTGATAGGCAATGATGATTAGAAATGTCAAAATGATAAAACAAATTGATATGAGTACGTTAAATTTCACATGATAAAGGAAATTCATAAATATTTTATAAATATTTTAGAAATGTTAATATGCCTATGGTAAACGCAAGGAGGCATTTAAAAATTGATAAAAGAATGTTTCATCCATGTAGGTGTTATTTGTACCTCATTGATGGATCCTAGCACTCCACGATCATTTACGAGGCTAATGAAGAGAAACAATTCACCACAAATTAGAGGGGAGGGGGAGTAGTAGTCTGACTAACCCTAATAATCCCCACAGTCCAACTAACCCTAATAATCCCCACACCTTACCTCTCACATCCACCCCCAAACTACCCCCATCATTGATACCCTCCATATTACCCCTCACCACCTAATAACCGAGTCATCCGAGTTGTGGCTCAAGTCCAAATCCCTTAAATTATCATTCACCCTATTAACATTCACCATCTAATAATCCCCAAATTATGCCTAATAGTCCCCACCTGCGTTACTCCCCCATATTACCCTTACCATCTCCTAACCATAATTACTTCTTAGGAGAGGGGGACTCCACCCACATCCACACCTACACTTTAGACTGAATAGTAACCTCAATATCGATGAGAGGATAGAGGAAGAAGCAAATGGGGTGTAGTAGGACTGAAAAAATATATAGTTGAAGTGGACCAATAGTGTGCTTGGATTTACACAAGCACAAATGCCATACTCGAGGTTGATTAAAAGAAGTCTACCTTTTGGGCTAGCGTGGTTGCCAGTTTCAATGAACACCCACCTAGTACAATTAGACACCCTTGGAAGAAATGCAACAATTAATGGCTTTGGTGCTACCTAGTCATTTCAAAATGGAAAGTTATTAGAGAGCAAATGGAATGTCTAAACAAAAGTGGGAGTAATGAGGTGAGAATTCTGAAATGTGCTCATAAAACATCTCTGAAACATCAAAGTTAGGGATTTAATTTGGAGTATTGGTATGAGATGCTCAAGGACCAACCAAAATGAAAAACAATTTATACTCCACCTAAGGTAGAATCATCAAGAAGTTCCCAAATAAATGAGATGGGGGATACTCAGATACCTCTACTCCTGGGGGAGAAGAACTAGCAACATAAGAAGTAGGTGGGAGTGTTCACCCTGGTAGGAGAAAAGCCGTTATCGCTAAGGTCCAAGTCTTTAAAGATTTGGTAACCGTACTTAATAAGAAGGCAATAGCAGTTTGAGATGTCGCTCACCTAAGAGATAAACATCGCAAATACAAGGAGATGGAGGTGTAGTTGAAGATCTTGAAGATGAGGAAGCAGAATATTAAGGAGACAATGTATGATCACAAAATAACAATGATGGACCTAACAACAATGTCTTCAGAAGATGCCACTTATTATGCGATGAGGAAGGAAGAAATAAAATGCAAGAGAATGGAGCACCTACCATCAAATGAGTAACATGTCCCCCCTAACCCAATCCCGCTTAGGAAGATCAAGCCAAGAACTAGCTCCAAGAACTTGTATCCACTTAGGTTGTAAGATCTTATTGTAACTTTTGTTTGCACGTGTTGTATTAAACCTCAAATGTTTTAATGATGTTTTCTTATGAAATGAAATTATACGCCACTTGTTTAATCAAATGAGCACTCTACATTATGTTATGTTTAATCATTATTATGTTATACAGGTGCTTGACAATGGAAAATTTCGATAATGATATTATGCCCCTTGGGTAAGAGTTATCCTCTTCCTCTTCCTCCTCCTCCTCCTCTTCCTCATCATCAGATGGTTAGAGTTTCATAATCGAAGATTCAAATGATGAATTGTTATGCCTTTTTTGAGAGAACTACTCAATGATGAAACTAATGTGCAAGAGATGGCTTTCCTTCTAAAGGTTAGGCAAACTGCACAAGAGATGAGACATGTATCATTCAGGCCTTAAGCAATGATAAGGTGTATTAAGAGAGATTGATAGCAAGCCTATGATCGCTTATACAAAGACCACTTTGTAGAAGATTCAACTTACAATGAACATCATTTTCGTCATAGATTTAGAATACGGAAGCACTTATTTCTCTGCATTGTGTAGGCCCTTGGCAATCACTGTGAGCATTTTCAGTTGAAGAACTATGTGGTCAGGAAGCAGGGGTTGATGCCACTAACTAAATGTACTGCAGCCATGTGGATGCTGGCATATGGCATAGTGATCGATTGTATGGATGCGTTCTTGAAGATTGTGCTTGAAGAAAGTTTGCCCAAGGCATCATAACAGTATTTAGGGAAGAGTACTTAAGAAAACCAAATCAAGTTGATGTTGATTGTCTACTAAAAGCTGAAGTGGCCTTGATTTTGCAGTGTGTTTGGAAGCATCGATTGCATGCATTGGGAGTGGAAGAACTATCCAACAGCTTAGAAAGCTTCATTTGCTAAATGACTTTATAGGGTTGTAACTATCATCCTTGAAGTGGTCACATCAATACATGCATTCTTTGGATTGCCAAGAAGTCTCAATGGCATAAATGTCTTTGACCCTGCATTAGTTTTCTAGGACTTGTATGAAGATTGGGCTCTTAAACATGAGTATATTGCCAATGATCATGAGTATATGGTGTCCATCCGAAATGAATGACATTTGTGACAACTATGCTATATCTACAAGGTCGAAAGGCAAAACTCTTCGTTGAATGTCAAGGGTCTATTAGGAAGGACGTGGAGCGAGCCTTTGGCATGCTAGAAGCTTGATTTGTTGTAGCCTATGGCTCCAATCAATTCATGAAGGAAGAAGGCGTTAGTATTATAGTGAAAGCACATGTGACACTCCATAGCATGATTATTGAGGACAAGCGAGATAACTATGAGCTTGCTTTTGACTACGACATTGTGGAGGACACTACCTAGAGCCTATTATCCAATGTGAGCATCATCCGTGCTATGAGACTTACCTTCAAAGAACGATAGAAGTTCGAGATTGACTTAATTAAAGAAATATCGAAGCAAAATTTGGCATTGCAAAGACAGAGATGAGAGTGATACTCCATATCTTTCACAGTGTATTTTCTTTTTTTAATGTCAAACTCTTGCATTATATTTCTTTTTGGTTCAGTTCTTGTATTGTGCCTTTTTCTTTTCGTTGAAGTCTTGTAATTTTTTCATCTCGATCTCTTGTTTTGTATTTTTTTAATTAAGTTGAACTCTTGTGTTGTATATTTTTTTTAACTCAGCGATGTGTGTTGTTTTTTTTTTTAAAATCGACCTCTTATATTTTATAAATAAGCCCTAATTAATTAATTGTGTTATCAAATTATTATTTATAAATTATTTTTTTACAACTAATTCACACAAATAATAAACCAAAACAAAAGATTAAAATTAATTATATATAATAAGTGGGGTTCATGTGTGTTATTTTATATGATGAGCCAAAGTTGTGAGCCTTGCATTGTAGATGAGAAAGCCTGAGAGCCAAAAAGATGACTCATGGGGTGACGTGGAGGAGATACCCCCCACTTATGAGCCAAACTTTGACCCACCATTGCATATGCTATTTTAAGTAGGCAAATGTTCGATAATAAGACAGTTACACACCAATCCCATCAGATTAGAAGCAAAATTACAAGGTAAAGAATTTAAGGTTGGCAAGTTTAAAGGGGTATGTTCACATAGGACATAAGATTCATCACTAAATGTGAAGATTTTCTCATTTGGATTGTGTCAACAACCTACAACCAAAAAATGATGTGCAGGCATTATAACATTATGAATTAGATCAGGTTATTAAGCAACCAATGTAAGTGAAACTCGTATTCTAGCCCTCATTGCCGCCAAAATCATCCAACAAGGTCAAAATGGTAGTATATATAATTGTGTTGCCCAACTATGTCAAATATATTGGCGTATAAATGTTCAAAACAAACATGTGTCTTGAGTGTCGAACATTGCCATTTATAAGAATTTGTTTGGAGTTCCATGCTCATTTCAAGTCTCTAGGTAGGGTAGCATGCACACAAGTGCAAGAGGTTAGAATGAAGCATCAGGATAACATGGGTGCCAAATATGTACACAATAACAACTCTCACTGTTGATCTACTTTTGTGGGGTCTAGAGAAATCCAGATGTATGCAGTCTTATATCTATAGATATGACTGTTCATAAAGAGACCGATTCTAATAGATCCACATAATATGGGAGCCAAATATGTACACATTAAGTCTGAGAGATTTTCATGTGTTTTTACCATATTACAATTCAAATATACATCTTGTATAATCCCTGTATGATCTAAGTGAGAACTCCTTTTCCAATACGCACGCCACCACATCCTCCACTGTATCTACAACCTAAGAACAACAACCCAACTAAACGGCGTATTTGGTGGGTTTCTGCATTTAAACCAAACAATCCCTCTTCTAGGGGCCTTGAGATCCCTCTAAGAATGCATAAATCATGGTAGGGATATTCACTAAGGGATATTTACTACAAAGCTCAATTATTCAGCCTACTAGAGCTACAGGTGTGATTTCCTTTACCTCAGAACACACATGTCTGGGTTAATACGGATATCCAAGGATGACTCATTTGAAAGTCAACATGTGAAATTTGTTTCAGTAAAATGAAGTGTCAATGAATGACAATAGGGGAGCCTATATTATCCAGACTCTTCATTTCACCTCAATTACCTGTGTTGAATCTAGGGTACTCAAATGTACTTAAATCTAAAATCAACTTGAACTTGAAAAGCGTACCTAAATTTTAGTACTAAACCAAGAGGTTATTCAAATATTCTAAGGTTGAGTTTAGATAGGCTTTTGTTGGTTCCATACTAGGAACTCAATTTGCTTTTTAAAGTAAGCAAAATTTTCGTATCACCGGGTCTGTGACCTCAAGCAGGGTACTAAATGTGGTATGCCCATATTATATCAAGTTGTGTTAGGTGTCCTTTACTGTCAAAAAGAGGAATGTTCCGATTCAAGTACCCAAGCCATGAACACCTATAAATACTACATAGTTATGGTACTTGGCACGTCATTTAAGACCATGAAAATACAAAACTCTCAAAACATTGACAAGCCCAAGACATGGGCACATATATATGTCGGATGAACACTTATAGTTACAGCCAAGTTCAAAGGTTAAGAGTAGACCAATAGTGTAAAGAAACTAACCTGTCTGGCACCTTTTATATCAACTAATGGATTGTCACCAATGAGATAAAGACCTTTGAAACAATGTAATCCATCGTTGTCCCGTTGAATGTCATGATCCATGCAGCAAGCTGCACAAAGCAGTTTCAGTATGGACTCCGCATTCTTGAAGACAAAAGGCTTGGGTTTCCTGAACACAATAGACTCAAGTGGCATGGTGAACTGTGCATAACATGGACAAATGTGATTCAAGTCAGACTTTGAAGATGTGAAACGAGAAAAAACAATAGGCGTAAGCAAAATGTTTATGAGAATGTCCAGGTTTGAATAAGAAGTTGAACGGGCTTCAATTTTAGGAGTAGAGAAACACCTACTTATTGCTTGTTGATCTCCTTTTCTCACACGATAGAGAAAATGACTGCAAACCTACCTGTTGAGACTACTTTTTGGCACAGTCCTAAAGGACCCTATATTAAGACATCGAATGGGGAATGTAGCCTGGTATTGACACTGCCACTAAGAAATATATCCTGCACGAAGTCCTTGACAACACCACCATGGCTTCGCCAACAAAATCCATATCAAAGAACGTTTGTACATGTTCTCTATGGCCGAAGGTGTTTCCATTCAAAATCATCTTGATGATTTTAATTTCATTATTATTGACTTGGAAAGTATAGATGCGAAAATTGAGGATGAGGACACATCTATTTTGTTGTAGTCTCATTGCTCCCTTCGCATAAACATTTCAAGGAAATCTTGTTATATAGTAATAATGATACATTGTCTTTTAAAGACATAAAAGCTAGTTTATTGTCCAAAGGAAAATTTGACCTTGAAGTGCTTCAAATGAGAAAGCTAAGGGTTTAAATGTGAAAGGTAGACCCTTTGGCAAAGAGTGCACAGATAGAAGAAACTCCCATTCAAAGTTTAGGGGATGTAAATCCCATAAATTTTACAAGTATTATAAGAAGTGAGGAAACTTAGTTGATGAATGTTATATCTTGAAGAACAAAATGGACAAAGATAAGAAGAACAAACAACCTCAAAAATCCACTGAAGCTTCTATCATTAATTATGGGTCAGACGGTGATGTGTTGTGTGTAGCACCACTAAGAATAGGTGTGCTATTGAGTGGGTTTTAGATTTTGGCTGCACTTATGATATGTGTCCCCATAGGGACTGGTTTTCAACATAGGAGCCACTAGATTCAGGTGCCGTGCTCATGGGCAATGATGCTCAATGTAATGTGGTTGGTATTGGCATCGTTCAAATCAAGGCCCATGATGGTATTGTGAGGACTTTGAAAATGTCTGTCACATTCTACATTTGAAGCAGAACCTTATTTCTCTTGGTACTCTTAAGTCAAATGGATCCAAGTATTCAGTTGAAGGTGGAGTATTGAAGGTCTCCAAGGGTGCCTTGGTTCTTATGAAATGTGCGAGACGTGGTAGTCTCTACATCCTACAAGGCTCTACTTTGACAAGATTTGCTGCTATACCACCTCATGCTATGTTGATCTCACAAGATTGTGGCATGCTCGTTTGGGCCACATGAGTGAGAAAGGCATGATCGTCCAAAGTAAGCGATGTCTCCATGGTAGCGAAGGTACAAGTAAAATTGACTTTTGTGGCCATTATATTTTTAGTAAGCAAAAGAGAGTCAGTTTTTCAATTGCAAAGCACCGTACCAAGGGTATCCTAGATTATATTCATTTTTATTTATGGGGTCCCTTAGAGTTCCTTCTTTTGGAGGAAAGCGCTATATGTTGACTTTTGTGGATGACTTCTTTCGTAAAGTTTGGGTTTATTTTTTGGGACATAAAAATAAAGCATTTCATACATTTAATAAGTTTAACGCCCTTGTTGAGAACCAAACTGGGAGGAAAATCAAAAAGCTTAGGACCAACAATGGTCTTGAGTTTTGTGAGACAGATTTTAATAAATTATGTGCCGTTTAAGGTATTGCTAGAAACAAGACTCTTGTTGGGAAACCTCAACAATATAGTGTCGTATAACATATTAACCTAACCCTTCTAGAGAGAGCTCGTTGTAGGCTCTCCAATGCTAGTTTATGGCACCGCCGTGATTTTTAGGCCAAGCTGTTTCAACGGCCTGTTATCTTATGAACCGGTCTCCACATTCTTGTATTGACTTCAAAATCCTAGAAGAAGTTTGGTCAGGTAACCCCATTGACTATTCCATTTTGAGAATATTTGAATGTCTTGCATATGCTCATATTAATGATGGCAAGCTAGCTCCCAGGGCTATTAAGTCATGTTTCTTGGTTATGCATCCGAGTCTACGGGATAGCATTTATGGTGTCCTGGTTCCAGGAAAGTCATTCGAAGTCGGGATGTTACTTTTAATGAGTCTGCTATGTTTTCTCTTGGGAAAGAGTCTACTATTTCTTTAACTGGTACAAATGATCATCATGAAACTAGTGACTAGGTGGAGTTAGAGGTTCCTATTCAAGGTAGAGTTATTACATCTACATTACCTCATTCTAGCAATGATTTCCCTATTGATGAGCCAGACTCGAGTATCTCAAGTCCTGATGAGCCTCAGGTGGAGGATATATATTCTATTGCTCGTGATAGGCCGAGAAGAACTATTAGAAAGCTACTCTTTATGCCACCGATGATGAGAGTGGGCTGATTAGATATGCTCTAGCATTTGAACAAGAGACTCCTGAAGGGATTCTGCCTTTCACTTATTTTGAAGCCATCTCATGTCCTAACTCCTTAAATTGTGTTATGGAAATGCAAGAAGAAATGGAGAGCTTGCACAAAAATGGAAGTTGGAAGCTATGTGAATTACCTAAAGGTCGTCATGCCTCGACTGCTAAGCGGATATATAAGTGCAAAGAAAGCATCCCTAGGGTTGAAGATGCGAGGTGAAAAACACATTTGGTTATTCGTGGTTGTAACCAAAAGGAAGATGTTAACTTTGATGAAATATTTTATCCTTTTGTTCGTCATACCTCCATTGGAGTGCTACTTGCTTTAGTTGCTTTATTTACTTTAGAGTTAGGACAATTAGATGTCAAAGCAGCATTCCTCCATGTCGAGTTGGAGGAAGAGATCTATATGAAGCAACTTGAGGGATTGTTTCTTCCTAGAAAGGAAAACCTTATGTGTCGCTTGAAGAAGTCTTTATATGACTTTAAACAAGGAACATGATAATGGTACAAGAGGTTTGATGCTTTTATGATTGGACAAGGCTATACACGTTGTCATTATGATAATTGTGTGTATTTTCAACAATTTGGTGGTTCCTTCATTTATTTGCTATTATAAGTTGATGACATGCTCATTGCTTCAAAGGATATGTCTTTGATCAACAAGTTGAAATGTTAACTTAGTGATGAGTTTGAAATGAAGGACCTTGGTGCATCTAAGAAAATCCTTGGCATAGAGATTCAGAGGATCGAAAGGTCGATAACTCTACCTATCTCAAAGAAAGTACCTTTAAAAGGCACTTGATAGGTTCAATATGAGCAATTGTGAGTCAGTATCTACTCCTCTAGCTGCTCATTTCAAGTTGTCTTTTGATTCTTATCCATCATATAAGGAGAAAATAGAGTAAATGTCTTATGTTCCATATTCCGGTGTAGTTGCTAGTCTGATGTATGCCATGGTGTGCACTAGACCTGATTTATCTTATCTAGTTAGTATTGTTAGCCACTTCATGCATAATCCTAGTAAGGATCACTAGGATACTATGAAATGGATCCTTCATTATGTGAAAGTTTCTCTTGATAAGTGTTTGGTATTTGATTGATCCGAGTCCACAACTTTTGATGTTATCCATTATTTTGACTCCGATTATGGTGGTGATCTTGACCATGGGCATTCTATTTCTAGTTATATCTTCATTTTATGTGCAGGTGCTGTTTCTTGGAAAGCATCCTTATAATCTAATGCAGCTTTATCGACAGAAGCTAAGTATGTGGCTACAACTGGAGGTGTTAAAGAAGCTACTTGGTTTCGAGGTCTTGTTATTGAGCTTAGTGTTGTACAAGGTACCATAGTTATTTTTTGATAGCCAGAATGCTATTCACCTTGCTAAGAATGATGTTTATCATTCCATGACCAAGAACATCAGTGTCAAGTATCATTTTATTTGAGATATTATTACTGCAGGAGAAACTATGGTAAACAAAATTCATACATTGGATAATCCTGCAGATATGCTTACCAAAACCACTTCATATTTCTAGGTTTAAGCATTGCTTGAATTTAGTTAGTGTTCACAGCATATGATAGCCCTTCGAGGCTCTGCCCTACGGGACTCTACCCTTTGGGGTTCTTTGGTATTTTTTTGAGTATTGGAGAATTTTAGCCCAAGATGGAGATTGTTGACTGTGTGGTCAAAAATACATTAGCACGTGATTATTTTAATTACCCAATTTCATGAATTTCTACTTTGGGTTTGGAGATAATCAATTAATATATTTAGTCACGTGGGTTTTTTCCCTCTCCCAACGTGTGCGGTGTTTTTACTATGCATTATTTGTTATTTTATGACAAAGCGTTAACTAAGGAATGTTATAGCTGATTTCATTATAGAGTGTTAATCAAGGGGCATTTGTCTTGCATTATCACTATTTAAAGGGACCAAGCTCCAGTTTATTAGATCATCCAATGATTTCCATCCTTAAGCATCATCATCCCCAAGCATCATCACCATTATTCTTCTACACCAATATTATTCCACTATTTTTCTTAAATTTATGAGAGAGTGTTGCAATGAATTTGTAATCCCTTATTTTGATATCTTACTCAAGCACATTGCTTTGAGATCAATCTTGTACTCTCACCTATGCAGTGGATTTTTTCGGTTATCACCGCCCCTGGTTTTCGTCGATTTGGGTTTTCCACATAAATCTTGGTGTTTATTGGTGTTGATTTAATTTTTGCTTAAGTATCATGTTTTGTGGTCTTTGGTGCATCCATTATTATCTCCTACAATCCTAACACATTTGACGAAGTACAAACCCACTGGAACTCCACTGAGGGGTGATAGACCATTATCATACATCAAATTAGGATCCTGTTAGGATCCCAACCACTCTAAATGCTGCATTCTCTTCGTATTCTTCATCCTAAGAGCTTGCTGTCCTATGACCAAATGGAATAGCCACCACTGACTTGCAGTCCGATAGGAAGTGATATACAGCAAAATACTAGCTATTTTGCCTACAAAGGATAGCTACTTCTACATTTTTTACATGTCCCTCAGATTAAATGTCTATATAGGGAACCCTCAAGGCATGTTATTCTGGAACTTGGACTTTTCTTGCATTGTCCTCCAGACTTTTGCAAATCTAGCATGTACAGGTCATCTTCAATGATTAAAAAAAGAAAAAAGAAAAACACCAACTTCTTGAGAAATAATGTTTTGTCAAGCGGCCAATGTCTTTAAGCCACCAAGACTGATTTCATTGTGCTTTAAATGCTTATCTTAATTCTCGACACTCATTTTGGTGGCAATTAGTTTTACCCCAAATGACTCTTATCTCTGGTAGGGTCTAGAGAGTGCTAAAATAAACAAGAAAAATATGAGAGAGTTTAGAATTATGAATTCATGCTCTTTTAATTCTGTGTTGTATCTCTACGGCACAATTACAAACTTTGCTTAAATAGTTACCTAGCCCTAGGATGCCACTTCCATTAGCTTATTAACTTTCCTAAACTTGGCCAACAAGGCATAATATAATAGATACAAGATAAGGTATATATTATATATAATGAATATCTAATAGTTTCTAGGAGATTGTTTCCTTATCACTCCCCATCAAGTTGGAGAATGTAAGTTTAACATGCCCAACTTGCCTCTTAAGTAGTGAAACTGTTTCTTTCCGAGGGCTTTGGTGAAGATATTAGCTAGCTGGTGTTGTATCCCAATATGAGAAATTTCAAGTATGCTAGCTTTAAGTTTCTCTCGAACAAAGTGGTAGTCCATCTCAATATGCTTAGTGTATTTGTGAAACACTAGATTCTGTGTAATATGCAGGGTGGTTTGACTATCACAAAAGAGTTTCATAGGTTGCTTATGGAATATTCCCAATGATGCCAAAAGGATGGTATCTAGACCAACTCAGCAGTAGTCATCGCCATAGACCGATACTCGGCTTTAGCTGAGGATCGGGAAACAGTGGCCTGTTTCTTCACTTTCCAGGAGATAGGGGAGCACCCTAGTGTCACAAAGTAGCCAGTCAAGGACCTCCTTAAGAGTGGGCATGCCCCCCAGTTAGAATCCCAGTACCCATACAGTTGTAGAGCGGAGTCGGCCCGAAGAAGAAGTCTATATCCAGTGCTACCTTTCAGATAGCGTAACACTCTTCTAGCAGCATCCATGTGCTCCTCCTTTGGTGCTTGCATGAACTGAGATAAAATGTGGATGACATAGGTAAGATCTGGACGTGTGATGGTGAGATAAATTAACCTCCCAATGAGACGTCGATAACGAGTAGCATCATTCAACACCCGTCCTGTGGCCAACGCCAATCTATGGTTCTCCTCCATGGGAAAATTTGTAGGTTTAGCACCTAATAATCCATATTTATCAATGATTTCTAAGGCATATTTCCGTTGGCACAAGAATAGACCTTGTGGCCCTCGGGGCACCTCAATCCCTAAAAACTAGATCTTTAATGCTGAAGCAATCATGTAAATAGGCCTTGAACTTATCACACTCCTCAGCATTATTTGCAGCAAGTACACTATCATCCACATAAACCAATAGCGCCATAAAACTATTTCCCTTGTGATAAGTGAATAAGGAGTAATCTGCATAGGAACGAGTAAAACCATACTCACACAGTTTTGATGAGAGCTTGGCAAACCATTGCGAAGCACTTGTTTGACCATAGAGAGATTTTTGTAGTCAACATACTTTATAGCTATCAGTAGTTGCGAATCCAGGGGGCAGTTTCATATACACTTCTTCCTCTAAGTCTCCATGTAAAAAGGTGTTGTTTACATCCATTTGGTGCAAAGCCCAACCTTTTGCTACAACAACGGCCAAGAAGCATCGCAAACTAGTCATCTTAGCTACAGGGGCAAAGGTTTCATTATAATCGAACCCTTCTACCTGATGATCTCCACGAATAACCAGACGACCCTTATAGTGCTGAATGGAGCTATCTAAATTATACTTCACTCGATAAACCCACTTGCAACTAATAGGTTTCTTTCTTGGGGGTAAATCTTTAATAACCCAAGTCTTGTTAGCTTCAAGTGCTCTTATTTCTATTGTCATAGCTTCTCTCCATTCTGGATGTCTTACAGTGTCATGATAGTATTTGGGCTCAACTATTTTTGCAATGGTAGCTAAAAACCTTTGGTGAGATGGAGAAAATGTGTACATGTGACATAATTTGCTAAAGGATAATGCGTACCCAAGGAGTCCTTTTGGAGTGGGCTAGCAAGAGAGATGGGATATGTGGGCCTAACACTATAATGAATATAATTCTCCAAATCACTTGGTCGCTTTTGGGTAGATTTTCCAGGTCTGGTATCTGGCCCGCGTCAGCTGGTGTTGGGTCACTAGAGGCTTGCGGATCTGTGTCCTGTAGTAGTTCTCGACCCATAATAGATGGATCAGTGCCCAGTGTATCTGTGCTGTCTTTAATGTTTGGGCCTACTTGATTCCTTTCTTCTCGGCCCAAAGCAGGCTCTCACTCTATGGGTGGACTCCCCCCGACTTTGTTATTCCCTCCTATGCAAGCTAAACTATTCTTGTCATTGGGCTTCTCCCTTGGACTGTCACATTCGTCCAAATCTTCTATCCAACCACTACCTCCATTTATGCTTTGCTTTTGGTTGTCTTAGGAATGTTGCTGGCTATCACCAAAGGAGAATACATCTTCATAGAAGATAACATCGCTACTCACGAAAATTGCTTGATTATCTAGGTCATATAATTTCCACCCTTTTTGACCAAACAGATACCCCACGAAAATACACCTTCTACTATGGGACATGAACTTGTCTTTGGTCCTTGTTTTAGCAAAACACAAACTCTCAAATACTCTAACATGCTCATAAGATGGTTTTTAACCAAATAGCACTTCATAAGGTGTCTTTCCATCTAAAACCTTATTTGGAGTCCTATTTATCAAGTAAGCTGCTCTGAGTACGCATTCTCCCCAAAACTTGAGTGGTAAGTTTGCTTGAAATCTCAAGGCTCTCACGACATTCAAAATGTGATGATGTTGGCAGTCCACTCTTCTATTATATTGTGGAGTATCTACACAACTAGTTTGATACGCAATTCCATTATCAAAGTAGAACTTCTTCATATGTCTAGATGTAAATTCGACTTTATTATCACTCCTCACCACTTTTGCCCATTTTCCAAATTAATTTTGGGCCATAGTAATGAAACCTTTGAGAAAGTGGGCTACCTCACTCTTTTCTTTCATTAGGAATACCCATACACCTCTACTTGCATCATCAATAATGGTTAAGAAGTAATGTGCTCCACATGAGGAAGAGACTCTATATGGACCCCAAATATCACAATGCACTAAATTGAATAAACCATTAGCTTTATTTTCACTAGCAACAAATTGAGTTCTACTTTGCTTTGCACATAAATAAGCATCACATACAGCAAGCTCCCTAACATGACTTCCATTAGAAATTCCTAAATTCTTTAGAAGAGAAGACAAGACTTTACTTGAAGGATGCCCCATGCGGTTGTGCCACAAATCTTTTGAAATCATAATATTGACGTGAGCCGTCACCACCATCTCTTTGCTTACCCATTCTAATCAGAGTCCTTGAAGTGCAGTCCTGCAAGACCCAGTATTCATTAGACAATTCAGATTTGACTCAAATTTGCAACCGAAACAAGATTACAATTTAAGTTGGGGACATGAAGCACTCTATTTAATTTTATATTGTTTCCCGGGATTGAGATCGAGCTAGCTTTTGGCACTGCTTCTGCTCCTATGGCAAATTTGGTGAGAGCTGCTGTAGCGTGTATGGTTTCACGCCCAGCACCTCGTCCTGTTCTTCCACCATGTGTACGTCCTCCTCGACCACCCCGAGTCCCACGGTCATGTCCTCGTGAACCCCAGCTCGTTGCATATCCTATGATTTCATAGCATTCGGACTTGTCATGGCCATACTTACCACAATGTCGGCACGTTGGTTTTTCTGCTACGCCTAATCGCTCCCTGACTGCAAAGGCTCTGACCTGCTCCGCATGATGATCTCTTCCCAACATGATTTGTTTATGATGCTCTTGTTATTGGACCATGTTGAAGATAGCATCGAGAGAGGGTAAAGGATCCCGGGCTGGTATTTGACTTCGGATGGTGGAAAAGACTCATCTTCCAAGCCCATTGAAAATTGATGTGTTTTCTCTTCCTCTATCATCTGAATAACTTTGGCACCCACATCACTCTTACACTTCCTGCAAGTGCAATGTGGTACCTTAACATAATTCTCCAACTCATTCCACATCCCCATTAACTTTGAATAGAACTCTATAACTTCAAGTCCTCCTGGCTTACAAGAAGCAATGTCTCTCTTTAATTGATGGATTTTGGGGGCATTGGCCACGGCATATCTTTTTCATAAATTTACCCATATGGCCAATGCTGTTTCCGCATAAGCCATGCTAGTATGGAGCTTGGGATCAACAGTGTTCAGAATCCATGAACAGATCATGGAGTTCACCATCTCCTAAGCATTGAGCTCGCTTAGATCATCTACTTCCTTCAGTTTTGGTATTTCTAGAGGTCCATCTATGAACCCTAGTTTGTTGTAGGCTTTTAACGTAGTTCTTACTGCCTTTTGCCATAAATCATAATTTTTCCCGTTGAAAACGACGAACGTGATGGCCACTCCTGGGCCTTCAGACGGATGCAAGAAGCACGGTGATTGATTATTAATCATGAATTTTTTCCCATCACTCATGGCTCTGATACCATGCTAAATTAACAAGAAAAATATGAGAGAGTTTAGAGTTTTGAATTCATGCTCTTCTATTTCTATGTTGTATCTCTACGGCACAATTACAAACTTTGCTTATATAGTTGCCTAGCCCTAGGACGCCACTTCTGTTGGCTTATTAGCTTTTCTAAACTTGGCCAACAAGGCTTAATATAATAAATACAAGAGAAGGTATATATTAGATATAATGAATATCTAATAGTTTCTAGGAGATTGTTTCCTTATCACGTGTGGGCTACTAACAAGGCCCAACACGTGTACATAATTTTAATCAAATGGGGACGGTGGAAAATCAAGATCGAGCAACCCGCTCTTATACCACGTTAAATTTTTTATATCAATTAGGCTTTCAATAAACGAGTCATGTATATAAGCTCAAATGAGGTTTCATCCTAAAGCTAATTAGCAATGGATGGATTAACTCACAAGCTTATATACATGCTCAATCCCTTTAATTTCATCAATATGGGATAACACCCTCTATCATATTCTTTGAATTTTTTTATCAATGTGGGACAATCCCTACTTTCATACTCCAACATAGTGGTCAAATTGTATGCAACCCTATTCCAAATGCTAACTATGCTATAACTCTCAGGATAATCAATGTTAATTATGGGTTCTCAGTAAGTTAACTAAAGTAAGCAAAACATCCACAAAACTGGGTTCCAACCATACTGGCTAAGGTCCAGAAAGCTAACTTGGTATTCCATATCATCAGCGGCAAAGCATAGAGGTGGTTGGACTCAATTCTTTTGTGCAGGATGACCTCCAGATCTCAGAATGTTACAAAGAAGCTGAGCCAATCACCAGTGGATTCAAGACATGAAATGAGAGTACGGATAATTCAGGAGGAGAAAAGTCAACAACTAATCACCAACAAAAAGAGTCTGATCAAATTGCCATCCAGAAACCTCTAGAAAAAGAAGGAGAGGGTAAAAGTTGTATGTGAAGGCTCATCTAAAGGCTTATGGTTCATTAGAATCCACAAATGAGAGAAGTAATTAATGAAATACCCAAGTCCATGATTGAAGAGGGGAAGGGGGCCGAGGGGTACACCTCTAATCTAGTGTTTTCACATCAAACAAATGCCTATTTTGAACTCAAAAATTCTAAACTCCTTCAATAAATCTAAGCCAGGATAAGAGAACTCTGAGGAATCCTTAGCGGTGACATTCATATATCTCTGGCAACAAATGAAGGTATCAGGTCCATCATTTTTATGCTAGATTAAGCAGGATATTATTACTTGTAGTCACCTCCTTCAGGCACACACAATTGGAGAAATTAGCTGTAATTCCTATGGAGTCTTCAGCAAAATCAATATGAGACTGCGTCAAGAGTTCATCAAGAGTATATAGTGGCATCATTAGCTCTTCCCAGCCAACCTGGAGACTACTATATGCTTTCATAATGGGGACTAACATAAAGTTATCTAAAGCCCCCCCTCACACCCCCTGAACCAACAAAACCACACACAACAAAAAAAGGAAACCTCATAGCAGTTTTTCATTGTGAAATTATCCCTCCTGTGAATAAAAAAGATGCAACATGTAATGTACTTGAGAGGATTAGGGCAAACACAGGTAGACTACCACTAATAGGAACATAGGATGTCCAGTTGCACCTTGCCTGGATACTCTACTTGTCTCTAATTTTCTTCCATAAGAAATTGGCTAGAAGCTGATGCTCTATGCTATTTAAACTTCTAATTTCACGCCAAATACTATTGGATAATTGATACTTCGTTATGGGTATTGATGTTTGACCCTTTGTTTTATACTGAAAATACCAAATTTTTGGAAAATGGTCACGTTCAGTGGGAGCTATTAGCCAACAATCCAAAATGGATGTGACTGAGTCCAAGTAACATAAATAATTTTTACTTAGATCATATATCATAGTTCACCCAAGAAGTCAAGCCATCCTACAAAAGAATAGGAATTGAAAGAGTCAATTACTTGGATATCCTCACCCCAATCAACTGGATCACTGATTACAAATGTTGCCTTTACAGTCTCTCTTCAAACATCAAAAGAAGACTTTGATTTTTTCAAGCTGCACTTTCCATCAATGTCGGATAGTGTTGTCCATTTCTTATACTGTGATACAAGATCAATGGACTCGAAGTATAATGCAGACTCATCTAATGAGAGCATCTTACTGTACAAACATATCAAATTTCTTAAGGAAGTCCAAAAGCAACAACCTAGACTGTCATCGTAAATGAGGACAATCTTCCTTATGTTCCCATAACTAATCTGAAGCCATACTCACTCATAACCAATGCCAGTTCACCCTTTCCAGTAGCAACAACATTATGATACCTATAATGAAGCGAAAAGGAATTTAGGAATAAAATCTTAAAAAGGAAAAGGAAAAGGAATGCAGAGAGATGATATCATTGCACAAGTTTTCAACTGAAATGAGATGCGTGCCCCGTGAGAGAGTGGAGGGGTAGAGGTGAAATAATGTCATTGTAGTAACCTCAAGTCTCAATCACTGAAAATGAGCATTTTCTTCAATATGATTCACAGGTTGGTTAGACTAGGCATCGTCTAGTTGTAAACAAATGGCCAAAGAAACTAACAAACACCATTTTTGAAAATGCGTTTTTTACATAACTATGACAACTCCCAATATAGGTCCTACTTTTGCGGGGTCTGAGAAGATCCAGAAGTAGGAATTCTTACCTCTACCAGCATGACGGCCTATAGAGAAACCAATTGATACTTAATAATATCAAAATTTTTTAAGAGAAACATTAGCATAGCCATACAAGCTCTTCAGTTAGACCTATCATATGCATCACGGAATTCACAAGAAAAAGGTTTGGCATCATGCTATCCAACCGAGTTTATTCCACATTAAGCCTAGCGTAGATGGAGGTGTGAGGATAAACACTACAATACTGTTAGGCGTTAGGAACACCTGTACCTCCTAGGTAAGTCCATATTCAAATACCCCACTCCTTAAATCCCAACCCTAGGGAGAAAAAACAAATGACCAAGTGATAAAGATCAATATGCAAAAAAACTTCAGTGTCTCATACAACTGAATGAAATGACAACACCCAATAGAAGCCAAAGCATTTATGGGTCATGGCAAAGCCAAGCACAGAAAATCAGTGCCCCCGAATTGCATGAGTGGAAGGCTTAGTTGGATGGGGTGTTCAGATCTAGCCTAGAGAGGATGTTTTATACAACTCCACAAGAAAAGAAGTAGAGAATAGTTTAGTGAGACAATTTGCTCTATCTTACTATTGTCTAGATTATCATCACTAAATTGTATGAAGCTTTGCCCCCCCAACCTGACCAGTAACAGTGAACAACCTCTCTCCCTCTCTCTCTCTCTCTCTCTCTCTCTCCCCCCCCCTGAGAAGTCTACAATGGAATGACAATTTTACATATTTCTATCCAATAT
Source organism: Carnegiea gigantea (assembly GCA_029747015.1). Lineage (NCBI taxonomy): Eukaryota > Viridiplantae > Streptophyta > Magnoliopsida > Caryophyllales > Cactaceae > Carnegiea > Carnegiea gigantea. Next base: position 619,337 of record JAKOGI010000236.1, on the reverse strand, counting down.
CTCTTTCTGTTATGGCCTTTTAGCCTGGATCAAAGACCTATTTTTGGTTTCCATTTTCTTGAAGAATGATATTTTATAATTCCTATAATTTGACTTATTGTTCTATTGCATGAAACGTTCAAATCTTAAAAGGATTTTTCAGTTATTCTTGCCCCAGCCAAGTAGATTGCGATTGCATGCTCATGCTTCTGCTTATATGCTTAAGCAGCTATAATTGTAAGAGCAGTAAATGGTAGTTTGAACTTTTCCCGGACAAGAACCAAAATTAGAAGACATACATCCCCTTGAAATTTTATAGTTTAGGTCATTTTATTCCTTCCTTTAAGGCCTTGTTCTGCTTAATTTACTTTCTAGAAAGAATGATTTCCATACTTACCAACCATGTCTCATTTCTACTATTGCTAAATCAATAACTCCTCCATATCCTATTCCCAGTTACTCTAATAGAAATCTGTCACAATGTAATCTTAAATTCCTACATCTAACACAATAAAGATAGCATAGTCTTACCTTCGATAATGCTAATACATCCTCCTTTCTCTTTCTTGGTAAAGTCATAACTGTTGAGATTATGACGCATTCTAGTTTACAAAGTTACAGAATCCATATCGTAAACCAATATCTAATTTTCCTTTAAAAATTTTGAATTTGTTGGCATTCCTTTTTTCTTAGTAAACTCCATATTTCCTGAATAATGCAATCCTAGTAACTACAGGTAGAGACTAGAGTTATTTCTAAGGAGTCACTAAGACTAGTGATAGCTTAGCACAAAAGCAACAATTCAAATGACTACAAACCAGATTTTGGAAGGCGGCAGTAAAATTTGTGTAAAAAGTTACAGCTAATACAAAAGAATCCTCTAGTCTACAACATGAAACTTCTCACCTTCCCAATAGACTCCTGAAAGAAGAATGCCCTTGCACAATTTGCGAGAGATAAAAGGAGAGGAAACTATGCTAGATTGACATCAGTAGGAGTTCATGACAAGAGTAAACTATAAAACAACATAGTAATCCATCAAAGGTTAACAGGTGGAACCAAACTACTTGAGAAGGAAGAATATTCACACCAAGAAGTTCACTTAACTCCAACATTTGTTGTGACTCTGGCACACCTCCTTTCACAAAATTATGATTTATGTGGAAAATCACAAGTAATTGTCACCATTAAATGCCTTACCAGATTCAATTAAGTCATTTAATTCGAAGAGCAATAATAAAAGCATGACTATCATTCATACATAAACAGCCATTTTATCGATAAAATTTATTAATTTTCAAATTAGCAGGTATGTTTATCAAAAGCAAAATACAGGGCACTCATTGTAACCCCCCTAAAAAAATAAGGTAACTGGTCTTGAAACCAACAAGAACTTACTGAAAGAATTAAATACATACCAGTTAACAGGAATAGAAAGGGAATCTTCATAGTGCCTACACATAAGGACTTATCATTAGACATAGGCAAGCTTCATTCACTAGATGACTAACCAAAAGCATCGTTGTATAGTCCTACCAAGGGCTGCTATTCAAGCATTTGATTCATGCTAGCCAAACCATGTAACTGCATTCCATGGACAGTATTTCTGTTATGGTAACTGTAGGTCTTACATCATTTGTAAGCTATTTCTTCACAATGAAAGTGTTTGATTCATGCAAGGCAAACCATGCAACTGCATTCCAAAGGTTTAAAAATATTTTCCTAATAATGATCCTTTCAATCACTAAGGAATAATATAAGAAAATTCACTAACTAGCCATTGACTGCAGTGGTTGCAGGATTCATTAATCTTAGGAGTAAATAATGGTAATTGAGTTGAGGCTAAGTTTACATCCAAGTACCAAGAAACACAAAGAAATGTACATGCATTCCACATTCAGCAGCTGTGAAAGGAAAAAAATTACATGAGCTCATCACAATCTTCGTACTCATTCCCTATTCCAATTCCCATGTAGATTGTTGCTCATCAGCAACATTTGCTATTAGTCAAATTCCAATCACAAGATGAACAAGTTAAGTTTACATCCTGCCAAATTAGGGCCTCGTACGTTCAAGATATACGCAACCATATCCCTACTACTAAACCCAAAATGCATACAGAATATTTCCCAAAAATTATTTGTTGATAATAGATGTCACCCAATGAAGTGCGAGCTCCTTTATTACACTCTCTGAAGAGCAACTAGAAAAATTACCCAAATCTAATCTCCGAAAAGCTCGACGAGACCCTCCAATAGGCTCTCGACCGTGAAAAATGACACCATCTAAAGAATTGACAAATTTGTATTGTGCTTGTGTTAAACAAGGGCTTAGAGCCTTGCCTTCTACCCCTCTATTCCATGGCTTCAAGCCTCAATTTATACATTTATGAGTACTAGCAAATACAATACCCTAGTGCTAGCTTTCACACCAAGTGACCATATCCTACAGGGAACAGGAATGCAAAATCTTATCTAAATCAAAAAATCATATCTAAAAAGAACTTATTTTATTTACATAATAATTTATTTCCTAATACTTCCCCTCAAGTTGAAGCATGCAAGTCATCCATGCCCAACTTGCTTTTCAAGTATTGGAACTACCTTTCCCAAGAGCTTTTGTGAAAATGTCTGTTGGTTGTTCCTTTGTGCCAACATGTGATCGTGTGAGTATGCCAGTGACCACTTTCTCTGGAACAAAGTGACAGTCAATCTCGAACCTTGGCTTGAATCTCTGGTCGTGGAAGGGACTAACAATACAGAGAACCTTCACAATCCCATGGCCTAAGAGCCCTAAGGTTTTGTGCGGAAAACTCACTATAGTGAACCCTCGATGTTTCTCTGATGTCTTTCCTCATAGACTAGCCTCCCTTTTAAATTAAAAGGATAGAGGAGCTAGTGTTTCTGAGGAACTTAAGTCGTTAACTTATTAGGCTTGCACCCTTTATGGGTGTGTCATGCCCTTAGTCCAACAGCTTCCACTCATACATAAGTGAGTGCTTATTTCCCCGTTCAGAAAAACTTATTTTTTTTTTTTCATTTTTGCACAATCTTCATACTGGGCAAATAGGCCGTGCAACCAGCACACTTGTGAGAGATCTATGCTATACATTTGTTAGGAATATATAGCTTCTCGTCGAGAACCACACATGAGTAGTTGGAACTATGCAAGTACCCTAAATCATTTCAATATCATTAAGATGTCTCACTTTGATCTCATCAAATCATCATATTTTATATTCACAATTATGACCTATATGTCATAATTGGTACACTGGTAAATAGAAATTAACGAGATTCCAATAACGTTCTTCCTCTTCTCATTAGAATCTCGACCAAATCCAACTTGTTTTTCTAGACATGTCTCGCTAGACTGAATTACTCATGATCCTTTGGCAACACACTAAGATAACGAACATTGAATCGAGTCTCAAGTCACTGATTGGGATCCTGAGGGTACAAATATAAGGCCATAACCTTGTGGAGTCTCACACAAATATAATAGAGATCTAACTTATATTAACTCGATTGGTCGTCTCTTGCACACATAGTATAAAACATGTGCCACAACATTCTCTCATTTCCAATGGAGCGTATGTCTTTTGGTTCTTTAACCAAAATGCTGAACAAATGATATTTGGACACCATATTGTCCAAACTGAGTTCCCAAATCTACTCATTAACCTGAACTCACATATGGCCTTTTTAAGGTAGGTTAGGTAAAATTCATTTTTACCTATATGTTGTAATGATCTTTTCTCATTATCAAGGTGACATTCGTGATTTTAAGTTGACAAGTTCCCATAATTATCCATCTAATAATTCTACAAAAAATAATGTCTCATCTCCCATCGATATTCAAATCAATGGAGGTGGTTATCCATGTGAGAGGGCCAACCTCAAGTTTACCCGACATACTTTTCACATTCAAGAATGCACACAAGCAGCCATGAATAAGAATGCATATTCAAGCATTCTAATAATAAGTGTATGCAAAACAATTTATTTAAATTTCATAATATTAGACAATCACTTGTGAACATTGGAAAAACAATTAGTGAACAACATGCCAGGGCATAGTTGTCGTCTACGAAGACTATTAAGTTTTTACATGCTAAACAAGCACACCTCTTTCGAGGGCTAGCTCAATGGCTCTACAACTATTTCCTTCATAGGGAAATACTTTACATTCACTATCTTTGTGTGTAACCATGTCATCTAAAAAATTGAACCTTATGTCCAATCTATTTGGTCTCGCGACAACACTTAAGGTTCTTGGTACATATGATCACAACTTCTCCCAGTAGACCATTAATGGACAGTGCTATTTGGTCCACCAACCAAATAATCCAAGCACCTCTTTAACCAAATAGACTCTTCCACTTTTAACAATAGAATCATAAACTCTTCATATTATAAGGCGACATATGACTGTTTCTTGCCACTTTAACATCGTTGCTAAGTTAGAAGACATATTTAGGTGTTCATTTCTCATATAAACATACCACAGTTAAGACCATTGCACCCTTTTGATGCAAGTTATTGCCCATATGCCATAAATGCATGATCGGAGGTTTCCTTCAGGTTCCTTATGACTTAACTTTCTGCCGCTGTGCTGGTCTCAAGTCCAGTTAATATCTATATAAAGATACCATGTCTAATGTGCACCACATTATACATTAGACTTCTAACTACACCTAACAAAGTAAGTTATGCTTATTAGTCCTTTTCTAGTAGAGTATGATACATTTTATTGCAAGGTCTCACCTTTGTTGATATGAGTACTAATAAGGTCATAGGTGTGCGTATTAGACTATTCAAAGATCTTTTAATGTCATTCTCTTTCGGAAAAAGAATAACCTCTTTGAATATTCTCTCAGAAACTTTATTTCAAGAACATACGCCGCTTTACCCATATTAATCATCTCAAAGTCAGATGATGACAAGTCCTTTTGCCTTACTTAGTAACTCTATACCATTTCTAGCTATTAGCAAGTCATCCACATATAATGACTTGACTATAAAATTTCTTTTGGACCTTTTGCTATCAATCATAGTGCAGCCACTGGCGATAACCACAAGTATGCCAATCCATTGAAGAGTCTTTAAGGCCATAATTGACCTCACATGTCCACAAACCTCATGTTTGTGATCCTTTTCAATGGAACTTAACGTTGACCTTTTTGATATTGGTATTTACACACCCATATGAAGTGACTTTAGGTCCAACTAGTGATAATAGCTAGTGAAAGGTAAAATTAGGATAACAATAAGAAGGAAAAATTCTTTGTAGTTGATCACATCTTATTGTGTATACCCTTTTGCAACAAGTTATGCCTAATGTCAACTGTGCCATTAGCCTTATAATATAAGAACCATTTTGTTCTCAAATAACTTTTATGTCCTAAAAGGCCAACCAACTACTCACCTTTATTTACTCCATTTTATTTCTATTATCTTAGTCCACTTATCCTTAGAAGGGTCGAAAAAAAACATCTTTGCTCATTTGCATTCTGTAGGTATGTCATGAAAGTTTCTTATACCTTATTGCCCAAATGGCATAGAGGAGTACTTTTTGACAACCATGTCTTCGCAAAGATTCATATAATCTCAAATCATTCCTTTTGGGATTGATTTTACTCCCACTTAAACCAAGACCAATCACCTTGCTCCCACTGGGAACTACAATATGATCACTTTCATTCGCTCTTGATGATGAGGGTGGATCTTGATGATAAACTTATTCATCATCAATTAAAATCCTCCCACTCAAATGAAGTGATCTAATTTGGTTTGGACAGCTAATAGAGATAAGCCTTCACCTATCTCATCCTTCTTTAGAATGTGATGCATATTGTTTAAGTTTAGTTACACTCCCACTATCTTATAGGCCAATGGATAAAAAACTTTCAAGATTAGAGTATCCCATAAAAACGTTCTTCCTTTCCCCTTTTGGCATTTCCATAGGAGGGGTTGTGTTCATGGGTTATATACCCCTAAGGTCCAAAGATTCTCATATTAGGCTTTAATATTCTCATATTAGGCTATAATCCATAGCTTATATACAGTCATAGCAACTTAGTTAACAAGTTCAAGGCCAAGATCATAGATTGTAACAAAAGTAGATCTCCTTTATAGGAGATTCACAAGTCTTGTGCAATTGTTGATCTTACCATATCAAGCAGCATTCTAGGTTCTCCCCCTACAACAATATTTTGTTGTGGGCTTTTAGGATAGTTAGCTAATAAACTATCCATTTTTCATTAGAATATCCAACAAAATAATTCCAACAATGGTTTTTGAGCCCTTAACCTCTAGGTTTATTTGATTTTCAATCAGGCTCACATGTTTTCTAAAACAGCTTATCACTTCAAACTCATCTGAGCTCAAATAAACAAGACCAAATCAAGTGAAATGTGATGAAACATAGAAGCTCTATGCTTTATTATCACATTCATTGGACGATGAATATTCAAATAAATTAACTACAATGGAAATTAGGCTCTTAGTAAGCTTTCTAAAATTAAATGATTTTCTTGTTGTTTTCCCTACTAAACGATGTTCACAAGTTTTGCTAGCTTTTGCATATATGTTCTTTTGACCCTTATGGTCTAGTCTAGCATGACAAATAAGCATCTCACGTCATCATAATTATATAAATATGGAAAAACATACACTCGGATTAATGGAGCAAATATCTAATCCATTACAAGTAAACCTTTTCTAATAAAGCAGAAGCAAAACTAAATGTGCTCTTAAAGAAAACTAATTAGCCTTCAATGCCATGAACATAGTCAAATGAAACCAATTGTAGTGACATCATTCCAACGAATCCTAGGTGCAAGTAGGTTTCCATGTAGGATTAGGTATCAACCTATGTAGGGTTAGCTTGCATGCTCCGATTCCTCCAACAACCATCTTGTTGTTGTCTTCACATGTGTCCTCAAAGAATCATGTAGGAATCTATTGGAAACCCAATAAAGCTTCTTGGTTCCTAGGTTTTTGGTTCGAATTCCTAAACCTACAATCCACATAGGATTAACTTCAGAAAGAAGAATACAACTAGTAACACAAACGTTACTAGGAGATATTGCTAAGTACCTTCTTGGGCTCAGTGCAATCACGAGCATCGTGACCCATTTGGTCACAGTTGAGGCACTTAGCTTCCATTAAATCCTCCCCCCTTGTACATTCTTCGTTGCCTTATTGGTCATGCTCAAGTTCGTCATTTGTCTAACCCTTGCCAATCTAGTTTCGTAGTTCCTTCTTTCTAGAACCATTCCTTGAATTAGAGTTGATAAGTGCACTTTTACACTTGTCATTTCAATGGCCTCTTGCCGCTCTTCTTCTAACTCAAATCATCGTCTAATGTCTTTGAAAGTAAGGATATACTTACTTCGAGACAGGATCATCTTAACATGGCCCCAGTCATTAGGTAGAGAATGGATCACGACATGAACTTGTTGCTCATCGATCAATTCATAGCCCATTTCAGCCAATTCACCAATCATATTTGACATGTGCCTCAAGTGCTTCCTCATGGAGACATGTGGGCTCTTTTATAATCTTCAAACTTGATAGTGAAAGACCCAAGTCTAGCAATTGCAGTACCTAACATGATGCTTGTAAAACACAAAAGTTTTACAATCAACAAAAAAACACACATATGCCTAATATTTCACCATGTACTTATCCATGTAACTTGGCAATAACCGACAGAGTTAATATACACAAGAATAGACCCTAGAGTTAAAAGTTCACATATAGTTCCCAATCATTGTCATAGGAATGAATGTTTTAGTATAATGAACTTTGTCGTTTCATTCCAAGTTACTAGAACACTCAATAAAAATTGAAATACTCTAAAAGAAATTCTCAAATTTCTAATCAAAGAGGATATGTTAACCTCAAGAATATTTCAACAAGTTTAACATATATCCATAAATATATGAAAATAAATTTGATCATATTAGGCATAATTTGCATATTTAATAAAACTCTCAAAAACATATTTTTGAGAAATTTCAATGTCCTCTCATCCAACTTATTTAGGGAGGGTCATGTATAACTTTTTGCTTGCAACATATGAAACATATTCTTATAATATGTAACATAATATTTCATGAATTTTAATCAAGCATATATATACTTACTACATATAACATGAAATTCATTTGAAAACAAATGAGCTAAATATAATAGAGATTTCATAATATTTTCACGCAAAATAATCTCAATGATATTAAATCAACGTACTCCTATTTCTCATGAAATTCAATAGAATGAAATATGTTCAAATAAAAAATTCTCTAAGAATCACATAATATTTCATTCTCAAAACAATGGTATCAAGGATCACAAACATATACTCACAAAAAGACAATATTTGAGAAATCTCATAAGATATTTCAATCAAATTATATATATTCATATGCCCAAAAATAAAACATAAATTAACCCTTATGGTCAATTTAGTCAACCCTTTGGCCAACAAGTCGACCCTTTTGGTCAACCCAAGTCAATAGTCAAACCCCTTCGGCTTTTTATTTAGTAATTAGTAGTTTTTTCTTCGATCTGCTGCTGCTGATCGTGGGCAAGGGGCCTCACGCCTACCCACGACCCCGGGTCACCCAACCCGTATCCGAATCAAGTCCGACCAAAAACACCCGCAATACCGACGCAAGAACAACACCACAATTCACCAATTTTTGGTTCGTTTTTCATCAAATTGATCAATGGAATCTGTCCTAAACTGGTTTTAGGATCCATTTAAAGCTTTAATTGCTAAAAACAAGTAAGAACAGCTCATGAAATCAAGTAAAAATGGCCAAAAATGATGCGCAACCCCTGCCGCATGTTTACGCAATTCTGGCCAAATTTCGGCGAATTGATGGATAATTTTTAAGGGGTTTTGCTCACGACACCAAGAAAGCAAAAGCTGCAACTTAATTGCAAGTAACAGTGGCCAAAAGGGATCAAAATCGGATTTAAGAACATGAGACCTAACCCTAGACATTTTCGGCGATGTTTCGCCTAATTTCGGCAACATTCTTGTATTTCTTAGGAAATTGTTTAAGGGCTTATGCTCCCAATGATGTTCTAAACATTTTTCAGAAATCAATTGCTCGAATCAATGGTCGAAATTGCTTAAAATCGATAAAAAATAGTTTGGAAGCATGAACCCTAACCATCGAATGAACTCACCGGCAATGATTTGCAAAATTATGGCCAAATTTCCGATGGTTTTTCAGGACTTATAGGGGCTTTCACTCGTAATTTTATGGGTAACAAAACACACAAATCAATTGAAGGAAACAATGGCCGCAAATGATCGAAATAGAATCGCGTATGTTCGATCCAAACCCTAAAATCATGGCTCAAACTTTGCAAGAATTTGGGCAAATTTATGATCAAACTTAACAATAAGTTGAGGACTTTGATCTAAATCAAATGAAAAAGGAAACACATGCATTAATTTGCAAGTTCATTGAACGAAATCATTGATTGAGAAATCGAGCTAGGGTTTCAAACGTGATGAACCCTAGAATTTCAATTCGAAATTACTGCCAAAATATTCAGCCAAAAGATGCATACAATTTATGAAATTAAAGCTCTCTTCAAGCTCTAATAGAATCCAAAATTTTAAGAAAAATGCATCGAGGATTTTCGCATGAAATAAGGGCGTGACGTTTCGAGCTTATTCGTGCTGAATAGAAATATGACCTAATTTTTATGACACGAATTTTAAGAAATCATACAAATTGTCCAACCAAAAAATAAGCCAATTGGCTCTGATATCAATGAAGGAATTAATATAAAGAATTAAGTATAAACATATCTGCCTTAATCCCGTAGCGGAAAACGATTGAACCTTAACTTGAATCACTGGTCGTGGAAGGGACTCAAAATATGGAGAACCTTCACAATCCCATAGCCTAAGAGCTCTAAGGTTTTGTGCAGAAAACTTACTATAGAGAGCCCTCGATGTTTCTCTGATGTCTTTCCTCATAGGTTGGCCTCCCTTTTATATTGAAAAGATGGTTGAGCAACTAGAATTTTTGAGAAACTTAAGTCGTTGACTTATTGGGCTTGCACCATTTATGGGTGTATCATGCCCTAGGTCTAATAGTTTTGTTCTTTCATAGAACACATGATTCTTGGTCGTATGCATTGCAACTTAACTGTAATAAAATAGCTTCATAGATTGCTTTAGAAAACCCTTAAAAAGGCTAAGAAACTATGCAACCATACCAATTTACTTGTAACAACCGCCATAGATCGATATTCAGCTTTAGTGGATGACTGAGAAACAGTAGCTCGTTTCTTAGTTTACCAGGATATAGGGCAGCAACCAAGCTACACAAAGTATCTCCTTAAAAGTGGATAAGCCCCCCAATCGGAATCACAAACTCCATAGAGCCGCATATGACAATCTACCTTAAGAAAAATACTAAGACCAGCAGTTTCTTTTAGATAGTGTAGTACTTGTTGAGCGGCTTCCATGTTTTCTTCTCTAGGAGCCTGTATGAACTGAGATAAAATATATACTATATAAACAAGATCCAATCGTGTAACTCTGAGATAAATTAGACAACCAACCAATCTTCGATATTGAGCTTCATCTTTCAATATACGCCTATCTGCTCCGGCAAGCTTACGATTTTTTTCAATTGGGAACTCGGTTGGCTAAGCCCCTAAAAGCCCACACTGTTGAAGTATCTCCAGTGCATATTTACGCTAACCAAAAAACATCCCTTGTGGATCTCGTGCCACTTCAATGCCCAAAAAGTATTTCAAGGGACCTAAGTCCTTAATACTGAAACATGTATGTAAATAATTTTTAAAATCCTTACGCGCTTGGGCATTGCTTCCAACTAACACAATATCATCCACGTAAACTAACAGGGCTATGAATATCTCTCCCTTCTAATAGACAAACAAGGAATAATCAACATAACAATGAACAAATCCACGCTCACAAAGTTTGGAAAAGAGTTTAGCAAACCACTGTCTAGGGGCTTGGTGAAGTCAATATAATGATTTTCTCAATTTGCAGACCTTGTTAGTATCACTAGAAGAAAACCCCAGGGGCATGCACATATATACCTCTTCTTCGAGATCTCCATGCAAGAAGGCATTATTTATGTTCATTTGATGCAATTTCCATCCTCTAGTAACTGTTATTTCCAGGAAACAACGCACACTAGTCATCGTGGCTACTGGCATAAATATTTTGTTGTAGTCAGACTCTTTAATTTGGTGGTCTCTGCATATACCTAGGCGCGCCTGATATTGCTAAATGAATCCATCTAAATTGTAGTTGACACGATACACCCACTTGCAACTGATGTACTTTTTCCCAGGTGGGAGATCCACTACTTCCCAAGTCTCATTGTCTTCCAAGGCTTTTATTCCTTCCACCACTGTGTATCCTTAACAGCTTCAGAGTAAAACCTGTGTTAACTCCCTTTGTAATTGTAGCTAAGTATTTTGGTGAGAGGCAAAAAAATTAGCACATGTGACATAAGTAGGGGTGATCAAAACCGGTTAACCGGAAATTCAGGTAAACGAAAATCGGCTAACTGGAAAGTCGGTTCGTAAACATTGTGAACCAAAAATCGAACCGAAACTTCTAGTTGATTGATTTTTAGTTAACTAAATTTTTCGGTTTGGCAAAATTGTGAACCGTAACCAAACCAGAAAACTCATTTAACCAGATTTTCGGTTCAGTTACCAGTTAACCGTTAATTTAAATTGTTAATTTTCAATTTTCACTCTTTTTTTTAATTAATTTAACTATTTGAGATACCAATTATTAATTTACACATTGTTGTATGTTTAGTGTTATCTTTTAATAATTATAAAATCTACACTTGACTAATATAAAATTTAGAATTTTTTTTTAAAGTGAAGTTTTGGTTTTGCTCAACCATGCAGTTAATTGAATCTCAAACGGCCGAACCAAAATCGAAACCGAAATTGCAAAATTTTTTTTGGTTCTGTTAACCGAACCGAATTTTTTGGGGAAAAACGAAGCGGTCAACAAGTTTTTCGATTTTTCAGTTTCGAAATTTTTTGCTTACCCCTAGACATAATCAGTAATGGGATAACATGTATTTAAGGACCCCTTTCGAAATGGTGTAGCAATCGAGATAGGTTTTTCAACTCAGGCACCGTAACACATAAAGTCATCCAACTGGGCTTGCGGTTTTCTAGGCCAATCTCCTTGCCTCACAATTTGAGATGGTGCAGGCCCACCTTCGGGTAGAGCTATGGTAGCAGGCTCCAAGCCTGCATCTATGTATTTGGGCTTGTAGCACCTTGGGTCGCTGAGTTTTCTATTGGACTCCCCATGGCCTGCTAATACATACCTACACCTTGGGTTGCTGGGCTCTCTACTGGCGATGCCTCAGTCTGCTGATCTAGGCCCATTTCTTCCGCGGGCTGAGCTTACAATGGTAGCAGCTCACTGCGTGAGGTGCTCCCCTTTGGTTGTGATGTGGTGTTCTCTTTATTAAATTTTAAGCCCAGCTCAGTAGAGTTTTCCAACCCATTAAATGCTCTTCCACCATCCATATTTCTGTAAAACCTGACAGAACTTTCTTCGTTCTTTCCTTGCAAAATGAGAACACATCCTCATGAAACACAACATCCCCACTAACAAAAATTTTATGGGTTTCTAGGTCAAATACCTTCCATCCTTTTTATCCAAATGGATATCCTATGAATATACCTTTCCTAGGATGTTATGTAAATTTATCTTTTGTTCTCAAATGATTTTGAGTGAAGCACAAACACCCAAACACTCTAAGATGGTCATAGGAAGGTGGTTGGTGATAGAGAGTCTGAGATGGGCTTTTTCCTCTCAAAACACTATTAGTTGTTCTATTGAGTCTGAGATGGGCTTTTTCCTCTCAAAACACTGTTAGTTGTTCTATTTATTAAATGTACCACTATTAAGACACGCTCACCCCAAAAATTAATGGCAATCCATGCTTCAAAACGTAATGACCTGACAGCGTTTAAGATATGATGATGTCAGTGTTCTACCCTATCATTTTGTTGGGGGGTGTCCACCTAACTCATCTAGTGGACTATGTCACTATTAAAATAGAACTCCTTCATAGGTCCGGACTTAAATTCAAGCCCATTGTCACTTCTAATTATTTTTACATCCTTCCCAAAATGTTTTTGAACCATAATCACAAAGCCTTTCAATAAGATTCCTACTTCGCTCTTTTCTTTCATTAGGTACACCCACATGGCCCTACTAGCATCATCAACGATGGTGAGAAAATAATTGCACCATACTAGGCCATTACTCTATATAGCCCCAAATGTCACAGTGAATGAGTTCAAATAAATTACTCGCTTTATTCTCACTTATAGTAAAATGACTTATAGGTTGTTTGGCCCTAAAACATACATCGCAAGCATCCTTATTACCTCTAGAAATTCCTAGACTTTTAAATAAAACCGACATAGCTTCATAAGAAGGGTGTCCAAAGCGATGACGCCACAAGCGTCTTGTACAACGACGTTTGCTTGAATCTTCCCCTTTAGAGCCCCTGAGTAGTAATATACCACATCTCTTTGCTTGCCCACACCAATCGAAGTCCTCGAAGTGTGATCCTACAAAATACATGAATCATCAAAGAATGTCATAGTGCAATTTAAATCTCTACATAACTTAGCCACAGATAAAAGGTTACAATTGAACTCAGGAACATGCAGAACATTTTTTAAAATCCTTTTTTCTCTAAGGGTAGCACCCCTTTCTTTGCAGCCAAGGTATGCAGACCATTAGGAAGAGATATTAAAATAGGTGATATTTCTTGAATGTCATCAAGTTGTTTTAAGTCACATCTCATGTGATACGAGGCCCCGCTATCGATCAACCAGGGCAATTTACCTGACAACTTTTCGTAACTGCCTTCTGGACGTTAATGAGGCTTAATATCCTCTGTACCTATTCCAAGGATAAACTCGCAATGGCAATCTAAGGCGCGTCGTGGCCGCCTCCTGTTGCATCATCGTGGCTGCCACTTCCCACTGGTTCGATTTGAGCCACGGTAATAGTATATGCTGTCTTATGGGCTCAGCCTCTTCCACCTGCACTTCGTCCTCTATAACCTCCTCTTCCTCCTCGACCACCAAGACCACAACTTTGATTAACACACCGAGGCGGATAGCCAATGATTTCATAGCAAGCCACCTCTTCATGCCCACAACATCCACAATGCATGCAAGTGCTCTATTCAGCTCCACTCGTCTTGTCCATCACGGCAAAGGCCATTAAAGTCTGGGTACGGTTATCTCTTCCCAACATAAGTCACTTATGATTCTCCTCTTGTTGAATCATATTAAATATTTGGTCTAAAGATAGTAATAAGTCTAGGGCTAGGACTTGACTTCGTATATTTGCATAAGACTCATCATCGAGTCCCATAAGGAATGGGCAAGCTTGTTCTTCCTCAATAATCTTCAGCACTTTAGCCCTAAATTGGCACACCCACTTTCTGCATGCGCATTGCAAAATCTTCACATAGTTACTTAATTCACTCCACATACCCATTAATTTAGAGTAAAATTCGACCACTTCAAGAACTTCTTGTTTTGCCACAGCTATATCTATTTTAAGTTGGTGAATTTTTGGCTCATTAGGTATGAAATACCTTTCACACAAATTGTCCCACATCACCTCGACTTTCTCGGTGTATGCTACATTCGTATGCAATTTTGGATTAATGACATTGATGATCCAAGAGCACATCATTGAGTTAACTATCTCCTAGGCGTTGTACTCGGTTGGGTCTTCCCCTTCCTTCAACTTGAGTCTTTTTAAGGTTCCATCGAAGAACCCTAACTTATTCTTTGATCTCAAAGTGGTTCTAACCACTTTATGCAATAGATCATAATTTTTCCCATTGAAAACAACATATGTGATCGCTACCCCAGGCGCTTCCGAGAAACGCAGATAATAGGGCGAATGAGGATTGATCACCATCTTTTTGTTCATGGCTATGATACCATAAAGAATTGAAAATTTTGTATTGTGTTTGTGTTGATCAAGGGCTTAGAATTGTGCCCTCTGCCCCTCTATTCCATGGTTTCAAGCCTCAATTTATACATTCATTAGTCCTAGCAAAAAAAAAACCCTAGTGCTAGCTTTCACACCAAGTAACCAAAGCTTACAAGGAAAAAAAATACAAAATCTTATCTAAATCAAAAATCATATCTAAAAGGAACTTATTTTATTGACATAATAATTTATTTCCTAATACTAGCGACAAAGAAAATACGGAGATGGAAAATGGGAAAGAAAGAGATAGGGGAAACATACATAGCTGGTCCTTTATTTTGTGATGAACTAATGGAAAAACGAGAAAAAGCGGGCATGTAAGCTTGAGAGTATAACAATGGCGGCATATCCTTGAGTTGTAGAACAATTGATACTGAAAAACAGCTCATCTCTCTCACCTTTCTCCTCTGGGTTGTGCCGTGGAAAGAGAAAGAATAATTTGGGTTTCCAGCTAAGTGGATGATTGACATCAACATCTTGCTATGCGAGGAGTTGGAGATATTGTAAAGTATATATCATACTCCTAATAGCATGTACTCCCGTAAGCCATATCAGTCATTTCAGCATCACATATTAAAATTGTCTATATGATAAATACAAGTTAAGAAAATATGTATACTTGTCAAGTGAGAGTACAACTCTCAGGTGTATAATATATATTACCAAGATATTCAGGGTTTGCAAAGAACCTGAAATTTAAATTACATCAAAAATTAGTAAAAGTAACACTATTTTAAATTTTAAGGGAAATTTACCTACAGATGTTGAACTGAAGTTGTATTTCTTCCATGAATTTCTCTTTCACATTGGTGTTATTTTTAATTGAGAAAACTCTGGCGTTGCTTTTACATGGCAGCTTGGGGGTGAAAGACTGAAGGGAGAAGGATTGTCTTGCCCCTGAGAAGATAGTTGGAGGCGTTTAATTGTGGTTGCTTTTAATTTTGAAATATGTAAAAGTAGTATTTAAAATGGAAAAGAAAAGGAAAAAAAAAATTGAAATCTAGCTACAAGTTATATTGTCGAGCAGTGAGGGAATTGGGACTTCGTCGAGGGGGTGGTTGAAGGAGTACCAGACACATTGACAACCAGTAGTATAAGAACAAGGGAAGACGGCAGCCGGAGACCTAGAAGTGAATATTGAAGTCAAAGATTGGGGCTTCGAAATTGACAAGGAGTTGGCAAGAATTTGCTCATTGTTGATGAGGGGTTGGAAGAAAAGGTAAGCTTTGCTTGTTGTTTCGAATTTGATTGTAGTAGTGGGAATTGTGTTTGTATTAAAGCTAACTAAATTAGAAGTGTAATTAGGGAACCAAATTTCGCTTGTGCTTAATTTTGATGTTAGGAAGGGAAGGCAGGAAAGAGTTTTTGTGGGCTTGGTTTAATTGGTGTAGAGGTTGAAAGTAAGTGGGAAGTGTATAAATTTTATTATGAGCATCATAATCTTGGGCTGTATGGTATGGGTAGGTTTTGGGATATTGTTTTCCCAAAAATGTGTCATATCTAACCCGGGTTAGATATGATATGAAATTATGTGGTCATGTTGATTTTGGTGTATTGTTTCATGTAATGTGGGAAAATGTGAAGTGGAGATGTACACATCATTATGAGATGGATTGAATGTACTTAAATAACTGTATAATAGTTGGAAGACTGTTAAGGAACTATTAACCCAGTATATACATATGGGTAACCTAGGTTGTGTATTAGATAAGGTGGGGATATATGTCACGATTTGTGGTAAATAAGGGGGACTTGATGTCGATGATTGTATAGGGGGTGAATGGATGATGGGTGTTGATGTTGTGTGTGTAGTGCATGTAGTAATTGATATATCTTGCAACTCACAATATAATCCCAAGATAAATGTCTGGTGAAATAGGGATGGATGTTGATGTAATAGTAATGAGTGCGATGTTGATGTTTTTCCTTTAATTTGTAGTTGTTAAAGCCAGATTTTAACGATGCAAATATTATTCTTAGGGGAAGGAATGAATTCATGAGTATGTGTGTTTTGTGGCTATGGTTGGTGTTTCCATGAAAGATGATAGTTTTAATGCGAGGTTAGTCTGTTGCTAATGTTATGATCATTGTGTTTGCGAGGGTAACCTAGTGAGGTACTTGTGGAGAAGGAGACAAAAATGGACACATCTTCTGGGAGTGACTACGTGGCTAAAACTAGTGGATTTAGTAGTGGTGGTGGCAATACATACTTAGAGGCAAAGTCTGACTTTGCCAATAACTTGGAAGCAGGTGATGCGGTGGAGGGTGAGAGTAGCAGGTGTGGTAAGCAGAGTGTTGTTATTCCTAAATTGGAGGTGATGGACTCTTTCGGTAGCAACTTTGAGGGCGAAGCTGATAGTGGGGCTCACAGTAGTCCGGTTATGTCTTTTGGGATGATTCGGAGTTACCAGAGCATCAGTGGAAAAGTGCCGATGGGAGGGGAGGCAGGCAGGATAATGGGGAAGGTGCAACAGGGGAGGGCAATAGTCATCAGCATGATAGGAAGAAGGTTGTTCCTGGTCAGGAGAGGAGAATGCAGGGGAAGGTAGCAGGTAACGGTGTAGTAATTACAGGGCAACCATTAAAAGGGAAGATAGGCAAAGCTCTTAGTATTAGGGGTAGGTGCACGCTAGAAGGCGTGGTTAGCTTGAATGAGAGGTTGACATAGTATCAAAGGCAAGCAGTGATGGGGTCTGTATTGACACCCCATGAGTACGGTTCATTTGGCATGGGCCAGAACTTAGCCCTTGCCCTTGTGAAGGCTTGAGTGTCACGTAGTAAGGCGCTCAAGCTAGCAGACAGGCTAGTCCCGTTCTCTGTCTATGATGTTGTATTACTCACAAATTTACCTACAACTAGGGAACGGGTGGATTTTGATGATGATAGTATGATGACTGATTTTGGCAACATGGTCAAGGGGTGTATGCATAAGGCAGAAGATGAGAAATTGAGGAGAAGGAAGTTGGGAGATGGGAGCAAGGATAATCATGTGTATAAGTCCTTCATTGCTATGATGGTCCACTTATGTAAACATAATATGGGGGAAGAGTAGCTTTAAATGTGGCTAAAGTTGTATACGTGGTTGGTGCTTAGTGGCTTGTTCTTCCCTCAGTCTATTTTTGGAGCAGCAAGGTAGTTGCAAAGGTATGCAAATAATGTGCAAGGGATGCTTCGGTAGGCCTAGGTGCAGATTGTGTGGTGATACATGGTAGAGTCTTTGGATGATATGTAGCAGAGCCTTTGCAACCTTGTTTTGCAGATCCAATTCAATGGGCGTTGCCCTATCCTTCATGTAACAGTTATTAAATGTACACATTTATAGTTAGTTGTTAATTCGAAGCATGTATGGTTAGAAGTTTGAATATGATTATATGGCAAGCTATATAAGTAAGTGACTATTGCTTGGTGTAGTCGTGCAGTGCTATGTTACTTTATTGTCGATATTAGTAATCATAAATGACATGTACCGTTATTTCATAACTACTGCGTATAATAAAGTATAGTTAACCTACGTAAATTACTAATCATGAAAGCAGTTTCACATTGTACAAGATAGGTCTATTGAATAATTTCATGTGTTGATTATTTATGATAATAACTAATGTAGTAGTTGAAGTTGGGTTAAGTTTACACAGTCAGTAATATAAAGAAATATACATTTAAGATCATGCTATAGTCTTTGTGTTTCCGTCTATTAGGAATGTTGTGTCCTGTATGACGTTTTCCTGTAGTCAAATGCCATTATAAGAAAGCTCGTATTGTAATGTCAGAGTTACTATGTATAGTAACATAGGTGTGGTTTTATGAACACACGACACGGTTTGATGCTTATGAGGGACCGACCTTCTCCTGAATTACGAGTTGGTTTGAAGTGTACCAATGAGGTTGTCATGATGTGTTTGAACTTGGTGTCAGAATCAAAGAGCATAAGATAAGCAATACCGCTTGTTTATTTATTTATTGATATCCCTATGTGTAACTGTTTTATGTTGACTTAACTAATTGGTTATTCTTGAAATTGTAGATAATACCGTTTTTGTATCCTCGGGAAGAAGAGTGGGAAGAACTGATTATAAAGGGCTTTATAGAGACGGACGGGTTTAAATACTATGTTGAAGATGTAGAGGTATTTGTGTTAATTTAGTTGGTTGAAGTTTAGATTGCTTTGTACATTGTAAAACTGTGTGGGGGCATGATGTAAATATGGTCTAAGTGTAGTTGTATTTGTTGTGTATGTGCAGGGTGTTCTTAGCTTTATAGAGAGACTATGATGTATGAGGGATTGTCTCCGTATAAAGAAGGATGCGCATGTAGTCATACGTGTTGAACTGGACTTATATAAGGCTAGAGTGTTGAAATTGGAGGTAATGCTATGTAATTGTGGTAGAGAAGCAGAAGGGGGGAGAGTTCATGGTATCAGATGTTGATGCTACTGGGAACCTCCACAAAGATCCACGCAAGTTGATAATGTGGGCCCTAGTGGAGGGGAAATTGGCGACAATGTTGTTGGGACAAAATTGACTGCAAGGGTGTACCCAACTGGAGTGCATATGGACAGTAATGACAATGTTCGACAGACCACCGAAGTTGAATGTGCACCTAATAGGGACACTGAGGTATATGTTACTGAGGAATGTGTGGGAAATATTGCTGAAGAAGACATGAGGAAGGGGAAGCAGCTAACAGGGGTTGTTGGGATCACTATGGACTAGCAGTATGTTGATGCTAGCCAATAGACTTGGGCAGTGGGTAGGGGCCTCAACAGGCTGCCAGGGTCAGGCCCATTAAAAAGGGTTAAGGCCCATTTAAATGGTATGTGGGTCAGGCACTTTGCAGGTTACTTAAATCAGGGCCAAAACCATATCGTCGCGGGTCGGCTGATGGGGCATTTGTCTTAAGCCTTTAAACAGATTTCTAGTAAGGGTTCGAATAAGAGGTCTCCGATTTCTCCGTCTCTGCTCTTAGATCTCAGACTCTCTTCTCTTAGTAAACTCACACTCTCTTCTTCTCTCTTACCCTCTCAACTGCTTGTGAGCTCAAAAATTACCACTGAATACTCACTAACATTTACAGGAGTTTTTTTATCTTTATTCCTCATTTTGCGACTTGCTGCTGGATCGACTGAAGCTTCTCACTTTCTCAAGTAAACAACTTAAATCTATGATTCCTAGCTTTCAATTTTTAGGATGTAATTTACATAGGTTGATTGTTTGTTTTCTAGGTTTTTACTAGGTGTTTTAATTCTTTGAGAAATTTGGGTGCTTGAATTTGCTCCTACAATTTTCATGGGTTAGGGTTTTACTAAAATTTTTCCTGACTCTTTTATTGATTGTTCTTTTCGTTTATCTAAACCAACATTGGGAGCTTAAGATTTATGCTACACTAGTTCGGTAAGATATCGAAATCTTTTTATAATGGCATGCAACTTGTTGACTATTCCAATTAGTACTGTAGCATCGGAGTCTGCTTTTAGTCTCAGTGGAAAGACCATTTCCAGGACTTATAGTGCATTGAAGCCAATGATTGTACAAGCATTGGTATGTTTGCAAGATTGGCGACGTGCAGAGCATGATGCTACTTCAGCAATTGATAACGATTCTAACTGAAATGATGAGGCAGCATATACGGATGAGGAGGATGATACAAGTCTCTTCTTTTAGGTAATTAAGTCCTGTAATTGCTTTATTTAAAATTTATTTTTATACCAATAAATTGTTGCCTATATCTACTATTGAACTGGCGTATTTGTACTCTCTTTTTTGCATCTTAAATGCTGAAGTTTTAGTACTCAACACACAAGTTAACACTTGGGCAAAGTTCTAGGCTCAATATCAGGAGCTTCTATATATTCTGAGGGTCCTTCCACGCTTTTATTTCATCCGAATCTTATTTAATCTCAATTGATTAGAATTTTTTGAGGCTGCCCAGTTTGACAGTGATGCTTACGTCAAAATAGTGATGGATATTGTGACTTGGATAGGAGTAAAAACTATCTTTGTTTCTATACAGGCATGGCTAAGTTAGCATAATCAATAATTTTGGGACTTAAATGGCGGTAGGCCCACCCAAGACCGTTAAGCCTTTTATAATTTCTTTGTGCAGGTTATCTTAAACCCAAATCTCAACACTTTCAAAGCCTAGAAATTTCAAAGCCCAAAATACACCTTCACAAACTGGGTGAGTCATGGGCGGGTCGGGGTTGCCTAGCCATTACCTGACCTAACCGATTAAAATTTAACTGCTAACCCGACTTGCCCCTTTTTGCTAATGGGCTCACCCTGACCCGACTCGTCCCATCCTATTGCCCAACCCTACTATCTAGCCACAACCGCAGACTGTTATAACTTCCTGAAGTCTAGACACAGCCTAGCAGTACTACTGAAGCAGACACGGGGAAGGGTAGCAGTTGACAGCAGCTACTGGGATCACTGTGAACTGTTAGTAAGAGACTGCTGATGCTAGCTAGCCTCCACAACCACAAACTGTCGCAACCCCTGAAGTCCAGAAACAATCCAACAGTGTAGGGGGGAAACAAGCATATTGTAATAGCCCAACTCTAAAATTATTTAATTATGTTTACTTATTTAATTACCTCATGTTCATAATTTTTTTTCTCATATTTATATATTTCATTTATTCACCCTGGTGTAAAAATTTTATTTGGGTCCTCACTTGGTAATTCGGATGTTAATCACTTGACAATTCCGATTTTAATTGTTTATTTAATTGATTAATGAAAACTTTGGAAGAATTGATAGTAGCCATAACAAGTTTACTTTAAGCAATTTATTTTGTTTTCCATAACATTACAAAGATTTAATTTACAGTTTCGTAAAAACGTTATCGTTACGAAGCGTTTTGTTCCCAAACCCAACTTATTTCAGCTGTTTTGAAGCTCAACAAATTTGCCTATTAACCTAACTGGTTGCGATGATTAAACTTAACCATGGTTAGTCCAAAAAAATCATTCTCTAGTTAAAAACTCAACCAAATGAGTTGATTAGTTAAAAAAAAAAAAAACACACAACTCTATCCAAAACACATTTTCTCTCTCTTTTCTCTCTCCTCACTGCAGCCAGCACAGCAGCAGCTCTTGGGTGTTTCTTGCCAGCCCTGGTGGTTTCCGACCCCCCGTATCCTAGTATCTCAAATTACCATTCTCCATCGTCAAAACCACTAAACAATACATCCGTCTCTACTCATCTTCAATCAAAGTGAGTAATGTTGAAACTTAATCTTGTTGGTTTTTCTTTTTATTTTAGTTTTGATGTTTGAGATCTTTGATCATGTTGTTTTGATGAGAAATAAGAGTTATTTTAGTATTGATCATGGTGGAGTTGAGGTTGGATCATGCTAGGGTTAGGGTTGATGTTAATCATGCAAGCTTGATGTTGAAGTGTTAGATTTTGATTGTTTTATTTTTAATTTGGTCATCTTCTAATCTATTGGTGTTTATGGTGATGTTTTTGGTGATTTCAAATGAGTTGGAGTGAGTCCAAGTTAGCCATAAACTAGGATTTTAGCAAATAATGTATTGTTTGGATTAATCTAGCTTTAAGCTTGGTTTATGTGAGTATTTGATTGAAAAGTGATCTCTATTGGATATGATTATGAAGTGAATTTAGTGTGATGATTTTGTATGCTGTTGGGATGGACCAAAGCTTGTTTACATTCTTTTAAAGAATGGTTTAAGTTGAGGATTTGTGTAAAAAAGAGAGGGAAAACTAAAACAGTGAGGGATGGAAATTTTAGGAAAACAGGACAGAGTTCACAATTAAACTGGTGATGATTGGCCCATTGGAAAATTATGATTTTTGGTTGATAGATAGTTCATGTGTTAGCTTTCAAATGCCTTTTTAACCGCCTTAATCTAAGATCTGTGGAAAACATTATGGGCATTTTACCAAAACTGTGCAGAATGGACCACAACTGACATACTTGGGTTCTAGCCTCATTTTGGGAATTTTATTGTGGGAATCAAGCTTGGTGTTCTAAATGAAAGATTTTTAGAACTTCCTAAGCTTTCTATGTTGGGGTTTTGAGTCTTAATTAGATGTCAGATGATTAAGTTATGAGTCATTCTTTCTAAGTCTCTATTATGCTTTTACTTTTCTTCTACTAAATTATTAGTTATGAAATAAATACTTTTCCTAACTATATGTTCCTGCAACAATAATTTTGCATAGAATTAGGGCCTAATCTATCATTCCTTTCACTTTTGTGCATAATATTATTCAGTGAGCTTATATTTAAAAATTTCAGGGACGTTCATTGTCTGTATCTTTAGAAATCAGCACGTATTTATCAAAATTATAGTGTTTTGATCAGTACATCAATGAATAAGTTTAATCAGTAATTTATCACATAATTAGTGCCCCCATCAGTTATCAGTCACGGGGCATAGCCCTTTAGTTACCCGCGCGGCTTCAGGCCAGGTCCCAATCAGCTTGACAGGTGTACACCTATCTTCAGATCGTAACAGTTACTAGGGGTTCACTATCAAATAATAATTGACAACGCAGTTTTATATAAGCTCACTTTAAATGGTCTATGGGTCAGGCACTTTGCGGGTTACTTAAATCAGGGCCAAAACCATATCATCGCGGGTCGGCTGATGGGGCATTTGTCTTAGGCCTTTAAACAGATTTCTAGTAAGGGTTCGAATGACAGGTCTCTGATTTCTCCGTCTCTGCTCTCAGATCTCAGACTCTCTTCTCTTAGTAAACTCACACTCTCTTCTTCTCTCTTACCCTCTCAACTGCTTGTGAGCTCAAAAATTACCACTGAATACTCACTAACATTTATAGGAGTTTTTTTTATCTTTACTCCTCATTTTGCGACTTGCTGCTGGATCGACTGAAGCTTCTCACTTTCTCAAGTAAACAACTTAAATCTATGATTCCTAGCTTTCAATTTTTAGGATGTAATTTACATAGGTTGATTGTTTGTTTTCTAGGTTTTTACTAGGTGTGTTAATTCTTTGAGAAATTTGGGTGCTTGAATTTGCCCCTACAATTTTCATGGGTTAGGGTTTTACTGAAATTTTTCCTGACGCTTTTATTGATTGTTCTTTTCGTTTATCTAAACCAACATTGGGAGCTTAAGATTTATGCTGCACTAGTTCGGTAAGATATCGAAATCTTTTTATAATGGCATGCAACTTGTTGATTATTCCAATTAGTACTGTAGCATCGAGGTCTGCTTTTAGTCTTAGTGGAAAGACCATTTCTAAGACTTATAGTGCATTGAAGCCAATGATTGTACAAGCATTGGTATGTTTGCAAGATTGGCGACGTGTAGAGCATGATGCTACTTCAGCAATTGATAACGATTCTAACTGAAATGATGAGGCAGCATATACGGATGAGGAGGATGATACAAGTTTCTTCTTTTAGGTAATTAAGTCCTATAATTGCTTTATTTAAAATTTATTTTTATACCGATAAATTGTCGCCTTAAATGCTAAAGTTTTAGTACTCAACACACAAGTTAACACCTGGGCAAAGTTCTAGGCTGAATATTAGGAGCTTCTATATATTCTGAGGGTCCTTCCACGCTTTTAATTCATCCGAATCTTATTTAATCTCAATTGTTTAGAATTTTTTGAGGCCGCCTAGTTTGACAGTGATGCTTACGTCAAAATAGTGATGGATATTGTGACTTGGATAGGAGTAAAAACTATCTCTGTTTCTATACAGGCATAGCTAAGTCAGCATAATCAATAATTTTGGGACTTAAATGGCGGTAGGCCCACCCAAGACCGTTAAGCCTTTTATAATTTCTTTGTGCAGGTTATCTTAAACCTAAATCTCAACACTTTCAAAGCCTAGAAATTTCAAAGCCCAAACTACACCTTCACAAACTGGGCGAGTCATGGGCGGGTCGGGGTTGCCTGGCCTATTACCTGACCTAACCCATTAAAATTTAACTGCTAACCCGACTTGCCCCTTTTTGCTAATGGGCTCACCCTGACCTGACTCGTCCCATCCTATTGTCCAACCCTACTATCCAGCCACAACCGCAGACTATTATAACTTCCTGAAGTCCAGACACAGCCTAGCAGCACTACTGAAGCAGACATGGGGAAGGATAGCAGTTGACAGTAGCTACTCGGATCACTGTGGACTGTTAGTAAGAGACTGCTGATGCTAGCTAGCCTCCACAACCATAGACTGTTGCAACCCCTGAAGTCCAGAAACAACCCAACAGTGTAGGGGGGAAACAAGCATATTGTAATAGCCCAACTCTGAAATTTTTTAATTATGTTTACTTATTTAATTACCTCATGTTCATAATTTTTTTCCTCATATTTATATATCTCATTTATTCACCCCGGTGTAAAATTTTATTTGGGTCCTCACTTGGCAATTCGGATGTTAATCACTTGGCAATTCAGATTTTAATTGTTTATTTAATTGATTAATGAAAACTTTGGAAGAATTGATAGTAGCCCTAACAAGTTTACTCTAAGCAATTTATTTTGTTTTCCATAACATTACAAAGATTTAATTTCCAGTTTCGTAAAAACGTTATCGTTACGAAGCATTTTGTTCCCAAACCCAACTTATTTCGGCCGTTTTGAAGCTCAACAAGTTTGCCTATTAACCTAACTAGTTACGATGATTAAGCTTAACCAAGGTTAGTCCAAAAAAATCATTCGCTAGTTAACTCAACCAAATGAGTTGATTAGTTAAAAAAAAAAAAAAACACACAACTCTATCCAAAACACATTTTCTCTCTCTTTTCTCTCTCCTCACGGTAGCCAGCACAGCAGTAGCTCCTGGGTGTTTCTTGCTAGCCCTGGTGGTTTTCGACCCCCCGTATCCTAGTACCTCAAATTACCATTCTCCATCATCTAAACGACTAAACAATACCTCCGTCTCTACTCATCTTCAATCAAAGTGTGTAATGTTGAAACTCAATCTTGTTGGTTTTTCTTTTCATTTTAGTTTTGTTGCTTGGGATCTTTGATCATGTTGTTTTGATAAGAAATAAGAGTTATTTTAGTGTTGATCATGGTGGAGTTGAGGTTGGATCATGCTAGGGTTAGGGTTGATGTTAATCATGCAAGCTTGATGTTAAAGTGTTAGATTTTGATTGTTTTATTTTTATTTTGGTCATCTTCTAATCTATTGGTGTTTATGGTGATGTTTTTGGTGATTTCAAATGAGTTGGAGTGAGTCCAAATTAGCCATAAACTAGGATTTTGGCAAATAATGTATTGTTTGGATTAATCTAGCTTGAAGCTTGGTTTATGTGAGTATTTGATTGAAAAGTGATCTCTATTGGATATGATTATGAAGTGAATTTAGTGTGATGATTTTGTATGCTGTTGGGATGGACCAAAGCTTGTTTACATTCTTTTAAGGAATGGTTTAAGTTGAGGATTTGTGTAAAAAAGAGAGGGAAAACTAAAACAGTGAGGAATGGAAATTTTAGGAAAATAAGACAGAGTTCACAATTAAACTGGTAATGATTGGCCCATTGGCAAATTATGATTTTTGGTTGGTAGATAGTTCAGTATGTTAGCTTTCAAATGCCTTTTTAACTACCTTAATCTAAGACCTGTGGAAAGCGTTATGGGCATTTTACCAAAACTGTGCAGAATGGACCAAAACTGACATGCTTGTGTTCTAGCCTCATTTTGGGAATTTTATTGTGGGAATCAAGCTTGGTGTTCTAAATGAAAGATTTTTAGAACTTCCTGAGCTTTCTATATTGGGGTTTTGAGTCTCAATTAGATGTTAAATGGTTATGTTATGAGTCATTCTTTCTAAGCCTCTGTTATGCTTTTACTTTTCTTCTACTAAATTATTAGCTATGAAATAAATTCTTTTGCTAACTATATGTTCCTGTAACAATAATTTTGCATAGAATTAGGGCCTAATCTATCATTTCTTTCACTTTTGTACATAATATTATTCAGTGAGCTTATATTTAAAAATTTCCGGGATGTTCATTGTCTGTATCTTTAGAAATTAGCACGTATTTATCAAAATTATAGTGTTTTGGTAAGTATATCAATGAATAAGTTTAATCAGTGATTTATCACATAATTAGTGCCCCCATCAATTATCAGTCGCAGGGCATAGCCCTTTAGTTACCCGCACGGCTTCAGGCCAGGTCCCAATCAGCTTGACAGGTGTACACTTATCTTCAGATTGTAACAGTTACTAGGGGTTCACTATCAAATAATAATTGACAACACAGTTTCATATTTATCTCATTCTCTATTTTTAATTGAAAATGAATTGCAATACAGGCTCAACCATATTTCTCAGGAATGTTTAACAATACTGGAATGCATGTGCTGAGCTTCGCCTCACAGTTCGAAATGTTTTCATGTTTTGTTTTAGAAAAGTGTTTAGTGAATCGCCCTCAGGCAGGCAGGACAGCTGAAGATGATAAGTGAGTCAGGAGGTCTATATGGAATGGTGGTGTAGTATCGTTGAGATGTTATGACGCCGTATTGTGGTATATTTTGGTGTTAAGACTATATATTTCATCATAATTCTATATTTTAGTGTAATCCTTAAGATGTTTGAATGGTTTTGATGTTAGAACAATTTCTATATTTATCCAAATCATCTGATGGGTTGTGATGGTGTGAATGCCTTTGATGGTAAAATTAATTATTATGGATGAATTTATCATGTACAAGCAAAGCCTTGTCCTTGTTGGACGACGATAATGCCTAATCATTTGGGTAATCATCTCTAATTGGGGAAATTAATGAAAGAAATACAAACAGTAATTTATGTACATTTAGGGCGTTACAGATTTGGTATCAGAGCCACATTGTGATTTTCTTTATGGAATGTGGAGTTTAGAAATAAGAGGGTGAGAATGATTGGTAATAAGGACCATTGTGTATTGCTAGAGTAATATTAGAAGTGTAGTAATGATATTAGAAATGCAGGTTGCTTACATTTTCATATCCCTTAATTATGGTTATGTATGCCGCTCATATATGTCTTTTCTTTGTCAGATGGACCCTTATGGTGTTAACATGATGCCGGGTGCATCTATGGCTACTCGCATTGCATTGCTACATGCTAGTATAGAGGCTCACGCATAGGACAATTTTTCTGAGTTTCACAGTATTACGGTCCGTGCACATAGGCTGCTCCGGTCCTTGCCCGCTGTTCATCCATAGGTTCCAGGCCCAGGGGACTTAGACTACTATTGCTACAGAGTTGTTATTGAGGGAAGACTTTGAGCAGAGAGGGATTACCATGGAGAATCTACAGTATGTCTTCCAGTTACATCAGGCACATTCCCGCCTGCAGCCCCAGTACCGGTACAGAGACCACCATCCCCGCCTGCACCAGGTACCCTACTGATGTTTGACAGTCTTGGGGAGGCTCATGTGGTGATACACCTCCCTGATACACCAGAGATAGTGGTGGTTAGTTCTGACGACGAGGGCCATCAGGAGGAGGAGGATAATCCCGAGGAGGATCAGGACATAAGTGAGGCAGTGGTAGAGCGGCAGTGGGATCAAGAGATTGATGAGATGATAGTGGAGCAACAGGCTAAGCAGGAGGTTGGTGATACCAAGTCAGAGGTATCGACTAGCAACTTCGATTCAGGCGAAGAGCCTGATGATGAGTCCAACTCGGATTACAATCCATCTAGAGATCATTAGGTGGTTCTAGGGGTTGGTGTTAGTAGTTTTCTTTTGAGTCTGTTTGTTTATAGCATGGTCGGTTTGGATGGATGCATTTTGTGTAGGATATGATATTGTATATAGTTAGTTCAATCCTCTCCGACCGTAATGACATGGTCCATATCTCTTTTTGGTAAAGTGGCAGAGCTAGTGTCTTGGGGGCTAGTTAGTGTTTGGGGTTGAGGTAGGAGATAAAACTAACTTTGCCTAGTCAGTTAGATATAGTATGTTTTGCTGATCATGCGTATAAATAGGCAGTTATGTATGTAAATAAGTAGTTATGAAATGATATAATGAAGCTTTGGGTTTGTTTTCAATAATCTTTGAGTTATATTAAATGTATTTGTTGGGCATGCTTATCTTATATGTTTGGGTATTCTAGTGATTGAATTGTTTCGTTGAATGTATGATCAGAATGTCCAAATCAGTGTACAACAATGCAGAGATTCATATAGAGGAAATCTCAGATCATGGGAGGGATCGGGTGACTAAGCCTCCCATCATGTGCCACCAAATTTTAGCCAAATGCCACCGATTCCTTTTGGGTTGGCTAACAACATTGGGGACCCGAACTACTGGCCGACCTTAGTAGCTGAATTGATGAAGCGAATTCCCCAAGCACCTACTGAAACCCTCCTAAAGAGGATAAATTAGCGGATAGGACAGCACGATGCAACCCTAAAGTTTGCGATGGAACTTATGATTCAGTAGTATTGGAGGAATAGATAAGGGGAATGGAGAAAAGCTTTACGGTAGTAGAAGTGCCAGAAGAAAAGAAAGTAAAGATTTAGACGTATTATTTGACCGGTCAAGTTAACATTTGGTGGAATACTATTAAGGATAGGCTCGTAGGGCCTGAATTCACCTGGAATGAATTCCTGAGTGAGTTGAGGGCGAAATTCTATCCAGTTGTGGTCCAAAGAAAAAAGGAGAAAGAGTTTATGGAACTGAAGATGAGTAACACCATGACTGTGATGCAGACGCTAGTAAGTTCACAGAATTATTTAGGTTTGTTACTAAGTTTGTATCATCTGAAAGGTTGAAGATGAGAAGGCTTGAAGAGGGTTTGGCCTTCTATATTCGAAATCAATTAGCTGGGTAACCAATTTTGGCTTACCAAGAGCTATATGAGCGAGCGGATGAAGTGGAGCGAGTAGAGAAAGAATTGAGAGCACTGAATCCAATCAACCAAAAGAGAAAGGGGTTTGAGCGAGAAACTTCGAGTGAGAGTGTGAACCAGAAGGAGCCTACTCCTGCTTCCCCCAAGAGCCGTCCTGCAGGCTCAACAGCATCTTGTGCAAAATGCGGCAGAATAAATCACGCCACCGTTGAATGTCAAGTAGAAACTAATAAGTGCATGTGGTGCGGAAGCTCTGAACACCTGATTGCTGCATGCCTCTGAAGGACAAAGGCTGTAGACAAAGGTGCAGTAAAATCCTTGGCCCCACCTCTCTATGGTGCCCTACCACGAAGGCCTGCATCAGTAGGATTGGCGTATGTAATGAGCAAGAAGGAAGCTGCCGCTTCTGGTACAATAGTCACTGGAATCTTTTTTTTTTTTAATTCAAAGCCATTTTGTGCATTATTTGATTCGGGTGCTACTCATTCATCTATATCCACCCGATCTGCCATGCAATTGAACCTGGAAGATAGGAGGACGAAGACCAATTATAGGATCAAGATACCCAATGATTGTGTGATTGAATGCCCTATCTCCTATAAACTTATTGCCATTACCATTAGTGGAATCACATTCCCTGTAGACTTGATGCAATTTAATTTGTCTGATTTTGGTATCATTCTAGGAATGAATTAGTTGTACACCTATGGAGCTAAGATTGACTGTGAGGATCTTAAGGTTATTTTGAAATATAAAAAAGGGAGAGAAACATTCTTCTTTGGGCAGGGACAGGAGAAATCCTATCCCTTGATTTTTGCTATGAAAGCAAGTAAGCTACTATGTCAAGGGCGTATAAGATATTGGTGTTATACTATTAACATCCAAGTAAAAGAAGAGAAAGATGGAAATATTCCTGTAGTCTGTGAGTTTGAGGATGTTTTCCTTGAAGAGTTACCAGGATTACCCCCACAGAGAGAAATTAATTTTGGAATTGAATTAATCCCTGATGCCCAACGTATTTCCAAAGCCCCATATCGTATGACCCCAATTGAGCTTAAGGAACTAAAGCTTTAATTAGATGAGCTGTTGCAAAAGGGCTTTATAAGGCCAAGTGCGTTACCATGAGGTACCCCAGTGTTGTTCGTAAAGAAAAAGGATGGAACTTTAAAATCGTGCATTGACTACAGGGAGTTAAACAAGATCACCATCAAAAATAAATATCCTTTGCCGTGAATCGATGACTTGTTTGATCAATTGCAAGGAGCAGGAGTCTTCTCTAAGATTGACTTGAGGTCAGGGTACCAACAACTTAGGATTAAATTTGATGACATCTCTAAGACTGCGTTTAGAACTAGGTATGGTCACTATGAGTTTACAGTGATGCCATTTGGTCTCACCAATGCTCCCACAGCCTTCATGGATCTTATGAATAGAGTCTTCAGGCCCTACCTAGACAAATGTGTAGTGGTGTTCATAGATAACATTCTTATCTATCCTAAGGATAGAGATGAACATGCAGATCATTTACGGATGGTGTTACAAAAACTGAGGGAGCATCAACTTTATGGCAAATTAAAGAAGTTCGAGTTTTGGTTGGAAGAAGTGGTGTTCTTAGGACATATAGTTACAAAAGAAGGAATCAACGTTGCCCCTAGAAGATGAATGTAATCACGGAATGGTCAAGGCCTACTAACATCACTGAGATGAGGAGCTTTCTAGGTTTAGCAGGTTATTATCGAAGGTTCATCAAGGACTTTTCGAAAATAGCTTCACCCATGACCAATCTGCTGAAGAAAGCAAACAAGTTTGAGTGGACCGAAAAACGTGAGAAAGCTTTCCAAGAGCTAAGACAGTTATTAACTACCGCCCCCATCCTAACGCTACCAATGGAAGGTAAGGAGTATACCATTTATAGTGATGCTTCAAAGAACAGATTGGGGTGTGTTCTAATGCAGGAAGATAAAGTAATAGCTTATGCCTCTCGACAGCTCAAGCTCTATGAGAAAAACAATCCTACCCATGACCTGGAGTTATCAGTCGTAGTCTTTGTGTTGAAAATTTGGAAACATTACTTATATGGAGTACCATGCGAGATTTACACTGGCCATCAAAGTTTAAAGTATATCTTCACTCAGAAGGAGCTTAACTTGAGGTACTAGTATCGGCTTGAGCTGCTTAAGGATTATGATTTACAAATTTAATATCAACCAGAAAAAGCAAATGTTGTAGCAGATGCTCTGAGTAGGAAAGCGCAACATAGCTCAAATACTGTGGTGAGTACTCAGTTGAGTCTCTTGAAAGAACTTGAGGACTTGAGAATTCGAATAGTGTCCCATTAGCAAGCACATGTTCAATTATCAGCACTTACTTTACAGCCCTCTGTAGTGGAGGAGATTTGAGCAAACCAGGAAAGTGACATGAACTCCAAAGAATAAATCAAAATTTAGAAAAAAGAAAGTCTCCCGGGTTTGTAGTACATGAGGATGGAACCTTGCGATTCCAGCATCGCCTATGTGTGCCCCGAAAAGAGGAATTAAGGAAACATTTCCTAGAGGAGGCTCACAATACTCGTTACTCGGTACATCCAGAAGGCACCAAGATGTACAGAGATTTAAGGCAATACTTCTGGTGCAATAATATGGAAAAGGAGGTTGCAGAATATGTAGACAAGTGTCTGGCCTGTCAGAAAGCTAAAGCAGAGCATCAGCATCCCGTGGGTGAGTTGCGACCCCTAGAAATTCCCACCTGGAAGTGGGATTCGATCTCAATGGAGTTTGTTATGGGTTTACCCCTTTCTGCCTCAAAGAAGAATACTATCCGGGTTATAGTCGATCAGCTTACCAAGTTGGCCCATTTTCTGCCAATCAAAGATACCTGGGGAGTTGAAAAAACTAGCCCAGTTGTATGTTAAAGAGATAGTCCGACTACATGGAATTCCCTTAGATATAGTATCAGATAGGGATAAAAGATTTCAAGCCCGTTTTTGGCAAGCACTTCAAAAGACATTTGGGACCAAATTGAACTTCAGCCACTCTTATCACCTTGAGACAGATGGGCAAACTGAAAGAGTGAATCAAATTCTAGAGGACATGTTAAAAGCTTGTGTATTGGAGTTCTAAGGGAAATGGGAATATGATTGACCTTTGGTGGAGTTTTCTTATAAAAATAGCTATCAATCCACCATCAGAATGGCCCCCTTTGAGGCTCTATATGGGAGAAAATGTAGAACCCTATTGTGCTAGAGTGATTTGGATGAGACACTGATTATAGGCCCTAAAATGATCCAGGAAACCGTGGAAATAATAAGAAGGATTTGAGAGCATATTAAGGTTACCCAGAGTTGACAAAAGAGATATGCGGATAAGAGAAGGAGGCCTTTGGAGTTTCAATTAGGCGATAAAGTTTTTCTAAAAGTATCGCCAACTGAGGGTATCAAGAGATTCAGGGTACGAGGCAAATTGAGTCCAAGATATATTGGACCACATGAACTTGTTGAAAAGTTGAGTCGTGTAACTTATTGTCTGGATTTACCGGTAGAACTAGAACACGTGCATAACGTGTTTCACATCTCTCAACCTTGAAAGTATACCCCAGATCCAAGCCACACCATTATATCTGAACCTATTGAAATCACTGCAGATTTAGTATATGAAGAGCAGCCAATCCAAATATTAGATCGCAGAATTAAGCAGTTGTGCAATAAGCAGATACGTCTAGTTAAAGTTCTATGGTCAAATCATACCTCCCAAGAAGCTACTTGGGAGACTGAAGAGGAAATGAAAGACAAATATCCACAATTATTTGAGATAATCTTGTATTACATGGAAAAGCCATAAGTTTTGAGGCCAAAACTCTTTAAGCGGAAGGCTGCAATAGCCCAACCCTAAAATTATTTAATTATATTTATTTATTTCATTACCTCATGTTCATAATTTTTTTCTCATATTTATTTATTTCATTTACTCACCCCGGTGGAAAAACTTTATTTGGATCCTCACTTGGCAATTCGGATTTTAATCACTTAGCAATTCGGATTTTAGTTGTTTATTTAATTTATTAACGAAAACTTTGGAAGAATTGATAGTAGGCCCTAACAAGTTTAATCTAAGTAATTTATTTTGTTTTTTGGAACATTACAAAGATTTAATTTCTAGTTTCATAAAAACGTTATCGTTACGAAGCGTTTTACTCTCGAACCAAACTTATTTCGGCCGTTTTGAAGCCCAACAAGTTTGCCTATTAGCCTAACTAGTTATCATGATTAAGCTTAACCATGGTTAGTCCAAAAAATCATTCTCTAGTAAAAACTTAGCCAAATGAGTTGAATAGTAAAAAAAACACAACTCTATCCATAACACATTTTCTCTCTCTTTTCTCTCTCCTCATGGCAGCTAGCACAGCAGCAGCTCCTAGGTGTTTTCGGCTAGCCCTGGTGATTTGTGACCCCCCAACATCCTAGTACCTCAAGCTACCCTCCTCCATCATCAAAACCACTAAATAACACCTCCATCTCTACTTATCGTCAATCAAAGTGAGTAATATTAAAACTTGATCTTATTGGTTTTGCTTTTTATTCTAGTTTGGATTCTTGTTTTGATGTTTATAATCTTTGATCATGTTATTTTGATAAGAAATAAGAGTTATTTTGGTATTGATCATGCTGGAGTTGAGGTTCGATCATGCTAGTGTTAGGGTTGATGTTAATCATGCAAGCTTGATGTTAAAGTGTTAGATTTTGATTGTTTTATTTTTAATTTGGTCATCTTCTAATCTATTGGTGTTTATGGTGATGTTTTTGGTGATTTCAAATGAGTTGGAGTGAGCCCAAGTTAGCCATAAACTAGGGTTTTGGCAAATAATGTATGGTTTGGATTAATCTAGCTTTAAGCTTGGTTTATGTGTGTATTTGATTGAAAAGTGATCTCTATTGGATATGATTATGAAGTGAATTTGTGTGCGGTGATTTTGTATGCTGTTGAGATGGACCAAAGCTTGTTCACATGTTTTTAAGGAATGGTTTAAGTTGGGGATTTGTGTAAAAAAAGAGAGGGAAAAATAAAACGATGAGGGCTGAAAATTTCAGGAAAACAGTATAGAGTTCACGATTAAACTGGTAATAATTGGCTCATTGGAAATTATGATTTTTGGTGGGTGGATTGTTCAGTGTGTTAGCTTTCAAATGCCTTTTGAATCGCCTTAATCCGAGATCTGTGCAACAAGTTATGGACGTTTTACCAAAAGTGCGCAAAATGGATCAAAACTAACATGCTTGTGTCCTAGCCTCCTTTTGGGAATTTATGGTGGGAATCAAGCTTGGTGTTCTAAATGAAAGATTTTTGGGATTTCCTAAGCTTTCTATATTGGGATTTTGAGTCTCAATCAGATGTCAGATCATTAAGTTATGAGTCATTCTTTCTAAACCTCTGTTATGCTTTTACTTTTCTTCCACTTAATTATTAGCTATGAAATAAATACTTTTGCTAACCGTATGTTCCTACAACGATAATTTTGTACAGAATCAGGGCCTAATCTGTCATTCCTTTCACTTTTGTGCATAATATTATTCAGTGAGCTTACTTTTAAAAATTCCAAGTACGTTCATTGCCTGTATCTTTAGAAATCAGCACCGTATTTATCAAAATTATAATATTTTGGTAAGTATATCAATGAATCAGTTTAATCAGTGATTTATCACATAATTAGTGGCCCCATTAGTTATCAGTTATAGGATATAGCCCTTTAATTACCCGGGCGACTTTAAGCCAGGTCCCGATCGGCTTAGCAGGTGTACACCTATCTTCAGATCATAACAGTTACTAGGGGCTCACTATCAGATAATAATTGACAATGCAGTTTCATCTTTATCTCACTGCCTATTTCTAATTCAAAATGAATTGCAATACATGCCCAACCAGTTTTTCCATGAATGTTTACCAGTATAGAAATGCATGTGCTAAGCTTCGGCTCACAGTTCGAAATATTTTCATGTTTTGTTTTAGGAAAGTGTTCAGTGAATCGCCTTTAGGCGGGTAGGACGGTTGAAGATGATAAGGGAGCCGGGAAGTCTATATGGAATAGTGGTGTATTATCGTTGAGATGTTATAATGCCGTATTGTGGTATATTTTGGTGTTGAGATTGTATATTTTATTAGAATTCTATATCTTGGTGTAATCCTTGAGATGTTTGAATGGTTTTGATGTTAGAACAATTTTTATATTTATCCAAATGATTTGATGGGTTGTAATGGTGTGAATGTCTTTGATGGTGAACATTAATTATTATGGATGAATTTATCATGTACAAGTAAAGCCTTGTCCTTGTTGGACGGTAGCAACGCCTAATCATTTGAGTTATCATCTCTAATTGGGGAAATTAATGAAAGAAATGCAAATAGTGATTTATGTATATTTGGGGCGTTACAGATTTGGTATTAGAGCCAGGTTGAGATTTTCTTTGTAGAACGTGGAGTTTAGAAATAAGAGGGTGAGAATGATTGGTAATGAAGGCCATTGTGTACTGCTAGTATAATATTAGAAGTGTAGTAACGATATTAGAAATGTAGGTTGCTTACATTTGTGTGTCCCTTAATTATGGTTATATATGCCTCTCATATATGTCTTTTCTTTGTTAGATGGGCCCTTATGGTGTTAACATGATGCTGGGTGCATCTATAGCCACTTACATCGCATTGCTGCATGCTAGTATAGAGGCTCATGCACAGGATCCTTTTTCTGAGTTTCACAGTATTACGGCCTGTGCACATAGACTGCTCTGGTCCTTACCCACTGCTCATCCGTGGGTGGAGTTTAGGCTCTATTATCATCACTATATGGTAACTGGGAACCCAGGTTGGGGCGACCCTAGGTTTCAGGCCCAGGGGGCTTAGAGTACTATCGCTACAGAGTTGTTATTAAGGGAAGAGTTTGAGCTGAGGGGGATTACCACGGAGACTCTACAGTATGCCTTCCCGTTACATCAGGCACATCCCCCGCCTACAGCCCCAGCACCAGCACAAAGACCACCCTCGCCAGCCACACCAGGTACCCCACTGATGCCTTACAGTTCTTGAGAGGCTCATATAGTGATAGACCTCCCTGATACACCAGAGATAGTGGTGGTTAGTTCTAACGACGAAGGCCATCAGGAGGAGGTGGATGATCCCAAGGAGGATCAGGGAATTGATGAGGCGGTCGTAGAATAGTAGTGGGATAAGGAGATTGATGAGATGATAGTGGAGCAACAGGCTGAGCAGGAGGCTGGTGATACCGAGTCAGAGGCATCGACTAGCAGCTTCAATTCAGGCGAAGAGCCTGATGATGAGTCGACCCAGATTATGATCCATCTAGGGATCATTAGGTGGTTTTAGAGGTTAATGTTAGTAGCTTTCTTTTGAGCTTGTTTGTTTATAGCATGGTCGGTTTAGATGGATGTATTTTATGTAGGATCTGACATTGTATATAGTTAGTCCAATGCTCTCCGACTGTGATGACATGGTCCGTATCTCTTTTTGCTAATATGGTGGACCCAATGTCTTACGGGCTAGTTAATGTTTGGGGTTGAGGTAGGAGTTAAAACTAACTTTGCCTAGGCAGTTAGATGTAGTATGTTTTGCTGATCATGTGTATAAACAGGCAGTTATGTATGTAAATAAGCAGTTACGAAATGATATAATGAAGTTTTGGGTTTGTTTTCAATAGTCTTTGAGTTATATTAAATGTATTTATTGGGCATGCTTATCTTATATGTTTAGGTACTCCAGTGATTGAATTGTTTCATTTAATGTATGATCAGAATGTTCGAATCAGAGTACGATAATGCAGAGATTCATATAGAGGAAATCTCGAATCATAGAAGGGATCGGGTGACCAAGCATCCCATCATGTGCCACTAAATGTTGACCAAATGCCACCGATTCCTTCCGAGTTGGCTAACAACATTAGGAACCCGAACTACTAGCCAGACTTAGTAGCTGAATTGATGAAGCGGATTCCCGAAGTACCTATTGAAACCCTCCTAAAGAGGATAAATTAGCAGATAGGGTAACACGATGCAACCCTAAAGTTTATGATGGAACTTATGATCCAGTAGTATTGAAGGAATGGATAAGAGGAATAGAGAAAATCTTTACAGTGATAGAAGTGCCAGAAGAAAAGAAAGTAAATATTGGAACGTATTATTTGATCAGTGAAGCTTACATTTGGTGGAATACTGCTAAGGATAGGCTCATAGGGCCTGAATTCACCTGGAATAAATTCCTGAGTGAGTTGAGGGCAAAATTCTATTCAGTTGTGGTCCAAAGGCAAAAGGAGAAAGAGTTTATGGAGCTGAAGATGAGTAACACCATGACTGTGATGTAGTACGCCAGTAAGTGCACAGAATTATCTAGGTTTGTTTCTAAGTTTGTATCATCTGAAAGGTTTAAGATAAGAAGGTTTGAAGAGGGTTTGGCCTTCTATATTCAAAATCAGTTAGCTGGACAACCAATTTGACTTACCAAGAACTATATGAGCGAGCGGATGAAGTGGAGTGAGTAAAGACAGAGTTGAGAGCACTGAATGCAATCAACCAAAAGAGAAAGGGGTTTGAGTGTGGAACCCCAAGTGAGAGTGTGAACCAAAAGAAACCTACTCCTGCCCCCCAAGAGCCGTCTTACAGGCTCAACAGCGCCTTGTACAAAATGCGGCAGAACAAATCACACCACCCCTAAATGCCGAGTAGAAACTAATAAGTACATGTGGTGTGGAAGCCTTGAACACCTGATTGCTACAGGCCCCCGAAGGATGAAGGCTGTAAACAGAGGTACAACAAAACCCTTAGCCCCACCTCGCCAAGGGGCCCCAGCACCAAGGCTTGCAGCAATAGGATGGGCGTATGTAATGAGCAAGAAGGAAGTTACCACTTCTGCTACGGTAGTCACTGGAACTCTTTTTTAAATTTAAAGCCATTTTGTGTATTATTTGATTCGGGTACTACTCATTCATCTATATCCACCCGATCCGCCATGGAATTGAACCTGGAAGATAGGAGGATGGAGACCAATTATAGGATCAAGCTACCCAATGATTGTGTGATTAAATGCCCTATCTCCTATAAACTTGTTCCCATTACCATTGGCGGAATCACCTTCCCTGTGGACTTGGTTCATTTTGATTTGTCTGATTTTGGCATCATTATGGGAATGAATTGATTGCACGCCTATGGAGCTAAGATTGACTGTGAGGATCTTAAGGTTATTTTGAAAGATGAAAAAGGGAGAGAAATATTCTTCTATTGGCAGAGAGAGGAGAAATCCTATCCCTTGATTTTTGTTATGAAAGCAAGTAAGCTATTATGTCAAGGGTGTATGGGATATTGGTGTTATGCTATTGACACCCAAGCAAAAGAAGAGAAAGCTAGAAATATCCCTATAGTCTGTGAGTTTGAGGATGTTTTCCCTGGAGAGTTACTAGGATTACCCCCACAAAGGAAAATTGAATTAGGAATTAAATTAATCCCTAATAGCCAACCTATTTCTGAAGCCCCATATTGTATGGCCCCAACTGAGCATAAGAAATTGAAGCTTCAATTAGCTGAGCTGTTACAGAAGGGCTTTATAGGCCAAGTGTGTCACCATGGGTACCGCAGTGTTATTCATAAAGAAAAAGGATGGAACTTTAAGGCTATGTATTGACTACAGGGAGTTAAACAAGATCACCATTAAAAATAAGTATCCTTTACCGCGAATCGATGACCTGTGTGATTAATTATAAGGAGCAAGAGTCTTCTCAAAGATTGACTTGAGCTCAGGGCACCACCAACTTATGATTTAACTTGATGACATCCCCAAGACTGTGTTTAGAACTAGATATGGTCACTATGAGTTTACAGTGATGCCATTTGGTCTCACCAATGCTCCCGCAACCTTCATGGATCTTATGAACAGAGCCTTCAGGCCCTACCTAGATAAATTTGTGGTGGTGTTTATAGATGACATTCTTATCTATTCTAAGGATAGAGATGAACATGCTGATCATTTGAGGATGGTGTTACAAACACTAAGGGAGCATCAACTTTATGGCAAATTAAAGAAGTACGAGTTTTGGTTGGAAGAAGTGGTGTTCTTGGGACATGTAGTTGCAAAAGAAGGAATCAAAGTTGACCCCCAGAAGATGAAGGCAATCACGGAATGGTTAATGCCTACTAACATGACTGAGATTAGAAGCTTTCTGGGTTTAGTAAGTTATTATCGAAGGTTCATCAAGGACTTTTCAAAAATAGCTTCACCCATATCCAATCTACTGAATAAAGCGAACAAATTTGAGTGGACCGAAAAATGTGAGAAAGCTTTCAAGAGCTAAGAAAGCGATTAAATACTACCCCTATTCTAACGCCACCAATGGAAGGGAAGGAGTATACCATTTATAGTAATGCTTCAAAGAATAGATTGGGGTGTGTTCTGATGCAAGAAGATAAGGCAGTAGCTTATGCCTCTCAACAGCTCAAGCCCTATGAGAAAAACTATCCTACCTATGACTTGGAGTTAGCAGTCGGGGTCTTTACACTGAAAATTTGGAAACATTACTTATATGGAGTACCATGCAAGATTTATACTGACCATTAAAGTTTGAAGTATATCTTCACCTAGAAGGAGCTCAATTTGAGGCAACGGCATTGGCTTGAGCTGCTTAAGGATTATGATTTGCAAATTCAATGTTATCCACGAAAAGCACATGTTGTAGCAAATGCTCTGAGTAGGAAACCAGAACATAGCTCAAATACTGTGGTGATTACTCAGTTGAGTCTCTTGAAAGAACTTGAGGACTTGAGAATTCAACTAGTGTCCTATCGGCAAGCACATGTTCAATTATCAGCACTTACCTTACAGTCTTCCATAGTGGAGGAGGTTCGAGCGAACCAAGAAAGTGATCCTGAACTCCAAAGAATAAAGCAAAATTTAGAAAAAGAAAGTCTCCCGGGTTTGTAGTACATGAGGATGGAACCTTGTGATTCCAGAATCACCTACGTGTGCCCCGAAATAAGGAATTAGGGAAACAGATCCTAGATGAGGCTCATGATACTTGTTACTCAGTGCATCCAGGAGGCACCAAGATGTACAGAGATTTAAGGCAATACTTCTGGTGGAATAATATGAAAAAGGAGGTTGTAAAATATGTAGACAAGTGTCTGATCTGTCAAAAAGTTAAAGCAGAGTATCAGCATCCTGTGGATGAATAACAACCCCTAGAAATTCTCACTTGGAAGTGGGATTCGATCTCAATGGAATTTGTTATAGGTTTACCCCTTTCTACCTCAAAGAAGAATGCTATCTAGGTTATAGTCGATCGGCTTATCAAGTTGGCCCATTTTCTGCCAATCAAAGATACCTGGGGAGTTGAAAAACCAGCTTAATTGTATGTTAAAGAGATAGTCTGACTACATGGAATCCCCTTAGATATAGTATCAGATAGGGATCAAAGATTCTAAGCCCGTTTTTAGCAAGCACTTCAAAAGGCATTTGGGACCACATTGAACTCCAGCAGCTCTTACCACCTTGAGACAGATGGGTAAACTAAAAGAGTGAATCAAATTCTAGAGGACATGTTAGGAGCTTGTGTATTGGAGTTCTAAGGGAAATGGGAAGATAATTTACCTTTGGTGGAGTTTTCTTATGAAAATAGGTATCAATCCACCATCAGAATGGCCTCGTTTGAGCCTCTATATGGGAGAAAATGTAGAACCCTGCTGTCCTGGAGTGATTTGGATGAGGCATTGATTATAGGCCCTAAAATGATCCGGGAAATCACGGAAACAATAAGAAGGATTCGAGAGCATATCAAGGTTACCTAGAGTCGATAAAAGATTATGCGGACAAGAGAATGAGGCCTTTGGAGTTTCAAGTTGACGATAAAGTTTTTCTGAAAGTATCCCCAACTAAGGGTATCAAGAGGTTCGAGGTACGAGGCAAATTGAGTCCAAGATATATTGGACCATATGAAATCATTAAAAAGTTGAATCCTGTAGCTTATCGTCTGGATTTTCCGATAGAACTAGAACATGTGCATAACATATTTCACATCTCTCAGCTTTAAAGGTATACCCCAGAGCCAAGCCTTACCATTGTATCTGAACCTATTGAAATCACTGCGGATTTGGTATATGACGAGCAATCAATCCAAATACTAGGTCACAGGATTAAGTAGTTACGCAACAAGCAAATATCTCTAGTCAAAGTGCTATAGTTAAATCATACCTCCCAAGAAGTTACTTGCGAGATTAAAGAGGAAATGAAAGCCAAATATCCACAATTATTTGAGGTAATTTTGCATTACATGGAAAAATCATAAGTTTTGAGGGCGAAACTCTTTAAGGGGGAAGGCTGTAATAGCCCAACCCTAAAATTATTTAATTATGTTTATTTATTTAAGTACCTCATGTTCATAATTTTTTTCTCATATTTATTTATTTCATTTATTCACCCAGATGGAAAAATTTTATTTGGGCCCTCACTTGGTAATTCGAATTTTAATCACTTGGCAATTCAGATTTTAATTATTTATTTAATTGATTAATAAAAACTTTGGAAGAATTGATAGTAGGCCATAACAAGTTTAATCTAAGTAATTTATTTTGTTTTCGGTAAAATTACAATGATTTAATGTCTAGTTTCGTAA
This sequence comes from Carnegiea gigantea, assembly GCA_029747015.1. Classification (NCBI taxonomy): domain Eukaryota; kingdom Viridiplantae; phylum Streptophyta; class Magnoliopsida; order Caryophyllales; family Cactaceae; genus Carnegiea; species Carnegiea gigantea. The sequence continues at coordinate 576,837 of JAKOGI010000236.1, read as the reverse complement.
AAGCGTTATCGCTACGAAGTGTTTTATTCCCGAACGCAACTTATTTCGGCCGTTTTGAAGCTCAACAAGTTTGCCTATTAACCTAACTAGTTACGATGATTAAACTTAACCATGGTTAGTACAAAAAAATCATTCTTTAGTTAAAAACTCAGCCAAATGAGTTGATTAGTTAAAAAAACACAACTCCATCCACACATTTTCTCTCTCTTTTCTCTCTCCTCATGGTAGCCAGCACAGCAGCAGCTTCTAGGTGTTTCCGGCTAGCCCTGGTGGTTTCCAATCCCCCCTAAATATCCTAGTACCTCAAGCTACCATCCTCCATCATGAAAACCATTAATCAACACCTCCGTCTCTACTTATCTTCAATCAAAGTAAGTAATCTTGAAACTTGATCTTGTTGGTTTTGCTTTTTATTTTAGTTTTGATTCTTGTTTTGATGTTTGTAATCTTTGATCATGTTATTTTGATAAGAAATAAGAGTTATTTTGGTGTTGATCATGGTGGAGTTGAGGTTGGATCATGCTAGGGTTAGGGTTGATCTTAATCATGCAAGCTTGATGTTAAAGTGTTGGATTTTGATTGTTTTATTTTTAATTTGGTCATCTTCTAATCTATTGGTGTTTATGGTGATGTTTTTGGTGATTTCAAATGACTTAGAGTCAGTCCAAGTTGGCTATAAACTAGGGTTTTGGCAAATAATGTATGGTTTGGATTAATCTAGCTTTAAGCTTAGTTTATGTGTGTATTTGATTTAAAAGTGATCTCTATTGGATATGATTATGAAGTGAATTTGAGTATGGTGATTTTGTATGATGTTGGGATGACCAAAGCTTGTTTACATGCTTTTAAGGAATGGTTTAAGTTGAGGATTAGGGAAAACTAAAACATTGAGGGATGAAAAATTTAGAAAAATAGGATGGAGTTCACGATTAAACTGGTATTGATTGGCCCATTGGAAAATTATGATTTTTGGTGGGTAGCTGTTTCAGTGTGTTAGCTTTCAAATTCCTTTTGAATCGCCTTAATCTGAGATCTGTGCAACAACTTATGGTCATTTTACCAAAACTGTACAGAATGGACCAAAACTGACATGCTTGTGTTCTAGCCTCATTTTGAAAATTCCATTGTGGGAATCAAGCTTGGTGTTCTAAATGAACAGTTTGTGGAACTTCCTAAGATTTCTATATTGGGGTTTTGAGTCTCAATTAGAGGTCAGATGATGAACTTCCTAAGATTTCTATATTGGGGTTTTGAGTCTCAATTAGAGGTCAGATGATTAAGTTATGAGTCATTTTTTCTAAGTCTCTGTTATGCTTTTACTTTTCTTCTACTAAATTATTAGCCATGAAATAAATACTTTTACTAACCATATGTTCCTACAACGATAATTTTGTACAGAATCAGGGCCTAATCTATAATTCCCTTCACATTTGTGCATAATATTATTCAGTGAGCTTACATTTAAAAATTTCAGGAACGTTCATTGCCTGTATCTTTAGAAATCAGCACCGTATTTATCAAAATTATAAAGTTTTGGTAAGTATATCAATGAATCAGTTTAATCAGTGATTTATCACATAATTAGTGGCCTCATTAAGTTATACGAGATAGCCCTTCAGTTACCCGGATGGCTTCAGGCCAGGTCCCGATCGACTTGGCAGGTGTACACCTATCTTCGGATCGTAACAATTATTAGGGGTTTACTATGAGATAATAATTGATAATGCAGTTTTATATTTATCTCATTCCCTATTTTTAATTAAAAATGAATTATAATATGGGCCCAACCAGTTTTTCCATGAATGTTTAACAATACAGGAGTGCATGTGCTGAGCTTCGGCTCACAGTTCGAAATGTTTTCATATTTTGTTTTCGGAAAGTGTTTAGTGAATCGCCCTCAGGCGGGCAGGACGGCTGAAGATGATAAGTGAGCCGGGAAGTCTATATAGAATAGTGGTGTATTATTGTTGAGATGTTATAACACCGTATTGTGGTATATTTTGGTGTTGAGACATTATATTTTATCAGAATTCTATATTTTGGTGTAATCCTTGAAATGTTTGAATGGTTTTGATGTTAGAATAATTTTTATATTTATCCAAATGATCTGATGGGTTGTGATGGTGTGAATGCCTTTGATGGTAAACATTAATTATTATGACTAAATTTATCATGTACAAGCAAAGCCGCGTCCTTGTTAGGCAATGGTAACGCCTAATCATTTGGGTTATCATCTCTAATTGGGGAAATTAATGATAGAAATGCAAATAGTGATTTATGCACATTTGGGGCGTTACACATATGAGGTATAGGTGCGTGCAGTAGTGGCAGTAAAGAGGGACATATTTCATCAAATATTACCGAACGTTTGAAGAGAAAGCAGCTACAATGCGATTATCCCCTTACGGAAATCCTATATAACGTAGAGTGCAAGGACGAAAGGGGCTGACTACTACCGGTAAGAGGAAAGCGGGACGGGGTTTGTGAAAGGGTGCCAATGACGAGGCACATAAAGACCTGGAGGTGATGGATGTGGCTCCTAGCGCAACATCAGCTGCAGGATCGATTGATGTTCTTCAAAGGATGAGGTAGCAGATGAGGTGAGGGTTGGTAATGCAACATATATGTATTATCGTGTGACTTTTTGTGTTTTGGTTTTTTTTGTGACTGTGGATTTTTTTTCAGGCTGCAGACGGAAAAAAAAGGATGTAGGGACCAATAAAGAAGTCGTCATTAACCGGTAAAGAATCGAATGCGTTGGTTACTGAGCAGGCTTGTATTCTAGTTACCATGATCGGCTTGATCTCCTCCTAATGTTGTGTGTAATTGTAGCTTCATGTGTAGGTAGTTGAAGTATCCTTGATGGCATCGTTGTCAGTGAAGGAGTCCAAGCTATTGAAGAACATAAGGAGTAGGTGCAAGAAATTCAAAAAAGGGGGCGAGGAGTCGTACATAATAGCTTGTTGTCTTCTAAGCCTGAATGAGCGCAATTCATGTTTGTATTTATGTTGAATAGGTTGAACAATGTCTGGGCAGGCAAATGGAGTTGCCTGAGTTGCAACCAGGGCACATTTGTATGGACTACTTGGACGGCTAATCCATGTGGTTCCTCATTATGGGGCCCGCGATGACGCAGGCAAGTATTGCATCATGGGATTTACAATTGAGCTCTACTCAGGTCTAGTTCAGGATCGACAATAACAACTCCTGAGGCTTTGCTGGGGGTCAGTGTTTTTGGGCCGCTGTGATAAGGTTAGTGTCATTTCGCCAATTGAATTGTTAGCCAGTGAAATTTTAATTTGCTATGTTTATGTATGTATCCCATGTCCTAACTAAAAGTAACATAAGTGAAACTTTTGACAACAAGCGTCGTGTCGGGTGTTATTTGTGGAAGTATTTAGGAACAGATGTGTCCAACTCTTTGCTTTGTAAGTGACCATATGATTAAGTTCCATCACTTATCAGTTGTTGTACATAACTTTCAACATGGGTGATGCAGTGTTTTTGTCTTCGATTATACCATGTGCAATGTGTGCACCTAAGTACATAGGTGCTCAACACTTGGGCAACGTAAACATGCTAGAGTTGGATAGAAAATTGTAAACAACAACATTTTTGTTATTTTGTTTTATTAAGGTTACGTGCATGTCATTCACTGCTAATTGAAATCGTTATAGGCATTCATGCCGCTTCACAAGGTGCACGACAAACACTGGCTTTGTTTGTTACTGAATTGGGAGATGGGTGTTACTTAGTGTACGACTCAGCCTCATCCCTAGCAAATGAGCACAGACAACACCTTGTGCAAATTGCAGTAAGAATGACTTTTTCCTCAACTTATATTTGTAGTTAATATTAAGTACTAAAGTAATGAATATTTCACTTCCTTAATACCACGACCACAATGGGAAATATGTTAGAAAGTTAGCTTGGACTTGTATTGATGCATTCTTCTAGATATGTGCAACCCCATGAATGGGACATTCAACATCCCAATTATCCCCAACATTTGTCAATTTTCTGTGTGGTGGACATGATTATGGGTTGTATGTAATGGGCTTATGGATGTTCTGTCAATAAAGAGTGATAGGTTTTACTTTGAGGCCAGTTTTGTTAGATGTATGAGGGAGAAGTGCCTGTTGAGCATTCTTCAAGGAAAATCACCCACTTCCCTGATACGTGACAAGGTATTTGTTTGTTCACGAATGGTAACTTTGTCCAGAAAAGGCATGTACCTTACACTGCATGCATTGCATTGCATTGCAGGGTAGGTTAGAGTGCTATTCATAGTTTGCTGTCCCCGAACCGATAAATTTTGCAAATGTAAATATCTGGTTCTAGTGGAAGTACTGCACGGTAGGGTGGAGTGCTATCTTAATCAATTGATGTTCTCTTGTATGCATTGGTGCTTTCACACAATTATTTTCATTATTACTGGAAACATTGCATACAGGAAAGACATTGTATTTATTTTTACAATTATGACATTTTAGCACAGACATTAATATTTTTCCTTGTTGAAAACAAATCTGGTTGGTGGCAGGTAAATTACATCACAGACTATCGAGGTATAGATTAATATTTTTCTAACTCGATAATTTTGGGGAATTATTTTGAAGTTCATCCAAGTTTAGGTAAATATTTTTTGCAACCAAAAGTGACCAAACTTTTTCAAATTACATCAAGTACCCTATGTTTTTAAAATTTTCATTTTTAAGCCCAATCTTTAAAAACTTACTATCAAAAAATTTAATGTTGTGCATGTAATATTTCACTCATAGGTACTACTTGAAGTCCTCTTTCAACTGATATTAGAGCCACGTGATCAAAAATAATTAAGTTAATTAAGTTAATTAATAGTTAGTTAAGCTAATTAACTGTATTTAATGTTTAAATCATCACTTACTTGCCCTGCTCCTAGTTATTCATATATTGTTCACTTAGCAGAAGGAACGTTCAGTAATACCTCAATCAAACTATATAACTGATATAATTTTAAAATTAAAAGCCAAATTAGCAAAAATTAAGAACGAAGTTAAGGAGATTAAGAAGCAATTGTTTGTAATTCATATTTCTTTAGTTAACAAAATTAGAGATAGTGGAAAATCTACTTTAAGTATCAGTACTCCATTTTCAGCATAAATATCATTTTCAAAACTCAAAAAATAAAAATCTATTTTCTTTGCATTATATAAAAATTTGAGAAGAAGTTGGAGAAAATCAATTGGAAAATCATTCGAAGAGGCTGAGAAAGAAAAAGAGTATGGAGTATAAGCAACATAATCTTGGAGAAATACAGAATATATTTGATATAGAACAAAATTCAAAAGAATTAACAAAATCATGGGTGCAATAGTTGATAAACTAGATATATTAGCTGATGATAATCAAGAGACAAATAATGTCTAGGTAAAAGAAGAAATATATCAGCAGATGAATCTAATTAAAGTAGAAGATATTAATGTTATACCTTTAAAGAAATTTAGAAGGAAACTAGATTAAAAAAAAATGATAAAATAGTATTTGACAATGAAATCGAGGAGATTGGAGAAGAACTTAATATATATATAATTGAGCCCAATCTAATTAACAATGTAGTTCCTAAACCTGAGGAATTTGATGAACCTTCTATAAAAAATACCCATTTTATGAGACCCAGGTACGTTCTAGCAGGATGTATAACAAACTTTTCCTTTAGGTTTGTCCAAGGAAAAACCACGACCTTTGAAGAGATTAGCCTTGCCCCAATTAGCCAAACAATATACACCTCAAATATTGATGGAGCATGTAATAGAAAAGAAATATTTGAGCATTGGAAGAGAGGCATCACTAGTGTCCTAAACCTAAATACTACATAGACTGATGTAAATTTCCCAAATTATATCGAACATAGTTTTTCTGGTACTGCAGCTGTCTAGTATGGTTCAATAAATGAGGATGGTAAAAATACATTAAGAATGACGGAAACACGAATTACAATATTCAAAACTCTGTGTAAGAAAATTGAAATTGAATTCATCGAAGCTAAATTTGATTCCAAAGAAAAGGCTAGAGAATGGCAAAGAAAGATGAATAACATAGAACTATAAGATATGAGATATCTAGAGAATTATATTGCTAAATGTAGTCAATATTATTACAAAATTGGGCATAATAAAAGCAGTCCTGGTATTTTTATAACAAATTACTATATCCAATCAATTCTATAATCAATGAAAAATACATGGTCTGGCTTCAAAGAGCAGATGTCATTAATACCCTTGGTACAAGAATCTCATATCTAAGAAAATGGATCAATGATCAGTGTTTCAATCTCCAGAAGTAAAAGAAAATGAAGAAACAATTTTTACCCTGTTGGGCTACTCGTCACCAATAGGAAAAAGAACCTGAAAGGAGAAGAAAAAGGAAATTTTATAATAAAAGAGCTTTAACAAGCAAAGGGGAGAAAAAATATAAAAGAAAACATTATAACAAACCAAGCCCTAAAAAACAAAGATTTTTAGAAAAATCGCTTATTATCCTGCCGGAAAAACAACTGTAAGTATTGGACATGTGGAGAAATAGGTCATTGTGCAAACGAATGTAAAAATAGAAAGAATAGCAAGCTTATTGAAACTTTGGGTAGTCTAGCCTATTTTTAGCTTAGCGAGGAAGGAGCACTAGATCTAGCACTGAAACACAATAAGGGAACTCTTGAAATTATACTAGAGTATGAATATGATGGAAAATAGTTTGATTAGTCTTGGTGATCTTCAAGGAGAAGAATTTGCAGTAGATAATGATAACGAAGAAGTCAAAGTTAATTAGATCCTTCCCATAATTCAGAAAGATATAATCTATAAAAAGTTGATCTTTTATTAAAGAGCAAATAGGTATGTGAAATGATGGAAGGAGATATAGAAATCCGTAAGCATAATAAAAATAGAAAGTATAGGTATATCCATGTTGGAAGTGTCCACATCACTCTATTACAATATTATGGCAAAGATATTGATCTTTGTGCTTTGCTCTGTAATATCAGGCATACAAAATTTAACAATCAAATTATCACAAGGATTAAGACCAATTTATGTAATGGATCAGTAGAATTCGATCACCGACTGGGATATTATGTAAGTCTAAGAGATGAATTTACCAAAAATTTTCTATCCCTTAAGATAAAAATAGTTGGGATGGACATGAAAAGAGGAGAGTACCCCCTGAGGATATTTTGAAAAATAATCTATAAACTAGATAATATTATAGATTCAAAGACTAAGGTAACAAAGATAGAGGTAGAGAAATTTGGAAGTCCTACTCTTGTACAAAGTTTGAAGGTCTTAGATATTTAGCTTTATCAATCCCATAAAAATCAATCAGAAAAATGTGACAAATATTTGATGAAAATGGTAAAACTACCATTAAACCTAAATATTAAGAAGCATAAGTACAAGATCAGAATGGAGAAAAGGGTCTTCATTAGCTAAAGAAGAGCTTAAAAAAGATGATACAATTAGTATGACCGATGAAATGAGCAGAATCAGTTTTGAACCCCCAAGACATAGTATAGACCGAAGTATGAGTCTAAATAGAAAAGTCATTGGGTATAAAACAAGAATTGTCATTGAACCAATCTATGAAGGTGAATTACTCAAAAACATGACTAAGGAGATAATGCTGTGAAGTTACCAATACAAATACTAATCGCATCTATAGTCCAATGAATGTATGCTTAGAAGGATATAATAGATATGACTAATGTGCCTACATCGATAGTATTTGTTCTGTATATTTTGAAAAAAGATCATTATTTTTGAAATTTATGTGGAATAAAGCCAAGAATGCTTTACAAGTAAGAATAGCTAATAATAGTATTATGAGCCATAACGAAGCAAGAAAAGGGTTATCTATAGAAATAGGAGGAGTCCAGTGTATTATTCCAGTTCTATGGGTTACTAACCAACCCTCTCATGATATGATAAATTGGTAATAATTTTCAAAGGCTATATTCTCCATGTACACAGACCATCAACCAAATAATATTCACAATAAATGGTCATTCAGTTCCTATTAATAAATTAAATAAAGCTTGCACTTATCAAAAGATTGAGTTTACACGCAACCACCATGGTGAGTAGGTAATTGCTAGATAATGTGAGATAGCACTAACAATCTCACTACTCGAGTTAGTTATTAAAAAGCAAATTGCTGAACAACAACAGCAATTATGCAAAAAAACTCTACTTTGATAATCCTCTGAAATTTTGGGATAAAGTTAAAAAATTTGCAAAGATTACTTTGTTATATCCCAACACTATTCTTCGAGTCAAACAAATGATGTATACACACCAGGATATCCAAAAATTTGATAGACAAATCAAAGAACTTTTAAATAAAAGATTACTTAGGAATAGCAAGAGTCCTCACACCATTTCTGCTTTCATGGTGAGAAATCATGCTAAAGAAAAAAGAGGAAAATCAAGAATGGTAATCAATTACAAAAAGCTTAATGCTAATACTATCTTTGATGGTTATTATATTCCTAACAAAAAGTCCTTTTCAATTGAATTCGAGGTGCCTCTTGGTTCTCGAAAATGAATTACAAAAGCGGATACTGGCACATAAAATGGATAAAGAATGCATTCCTTTAACTGTATTTAGTGCCCCTTAAGGACATTATGAATGGATAGTAATGCCATTTGGTCTTAAAAATACATGTCAAATGTTCCCAAGAAGAGTGGATAATATCTTCAAAAATCTTAATCACTGTTGTCTAGTTTACATTATGATATCCTTGTCTTTCGTAAGACCATAAAACAGCATAAACATGATCATGGTATTATCCTTGGTAAGAACAAGTGCATTTATACTGAGTAAGAAATTGAATTTTTAGGTCTAGAGATAAAAGCTAGACAAATCATCCTACAAAAGTGTACTCTAGAGAAAATAGAAGATTTCCCTAAAAAAATGGAAGATAGGAAGCAATTGAAAAGGCTTCTTAGATGTCTTACATATGCTTTAGATTTCATTAAGGATTTACATAAATTGAGAAAACCATGGTAGCAGAAACTTAAGAAAGAGGTAAGTTGGACCTGGACCCCTAGCAATTCAAAGATTGTTCAAAACTTTAAAAACATGTGTAAAAATCTTCCTATTCTTAATTTGCCTAATAAAGGAAATGATTTAATCCTTAAGGCAGATGCCAGCAATGACCATTAGAGTGCAGCACTCAAAATTAAAGAAGGAGAAAAACTATGCAAATATTGTAGTGGAAGTATTAACAAAGCAGAATGCAACTATCCTACGATGTTAAAAAAAAAAAAATCATTGCAGTCATGAGGGGAATTGAAAAGTTCTTAATCTTTTTAGTCCTAAAACCTTTTCTTATTCAAACTTATTGCAAAGGCATACTCAATTTTGTGAAAAAAATTTATCAAACATACAAGCGCAAAGGAGACTCCTGCATTGGCAATTATCATTAAACCAGTTCTTTTTCTTTTCTCTATTGAATATATACAAGGATCAAAGAATTCTCCAGCAGATAGTTTAACTTGTGAACTCGTCAAATAGTAATCATCAAAGAAGAAATCCTGCCGGGAAAGGAGAAGATTCAAAATAAAATGTATTACTACTAGAATGGGTTTCTACTTTTAGTAGAATCCATATGGATATTTTAGAATTTCATACAAAAAGCATATCACGCATTGGTCTGTTCTCCTCTACCTGTCTAATAGTACAAAGATTCAGCCTTTTAGAATTACAAATGAATTAGCTAAGGTATCCTTATGATATTAAAGAAAAAATAAGTTCCCATATCCAAGAAAAATGGTTCAATGAATGGTATATAGCCTGCATCGACTACAACTATAATTATTCTTATGATATATAAGAGTTATGGAGCACTAAGATCTTCTTTCTTGATAAATCTGGAGTTGGTAATGTTAGTCTCCCAACAAATTCAATCTCTCCAGATGACCCCATCATGAAAGCCTAGGAATATGGAATGGTAGTTACCTCATAGAAATCCCACATCCAAAGCACCCGTTCTTCTAAAGACTAACTTAGTTTCAAAAGTTCACGATTAAAAGGATTCATTGGATTCTCACATCTCCTGATGCCCTAACAAAAGTTGCATACAATAGAAGCCTATATGTCGAAGTACATTGCGTCGTAATTGACCGTGAAAACAAAAAGTCAAACCAGCCTATTATACTTTTCAATTAGTTGATTTAGATGATCCCAATGATTAACAACAAGAATGGTTTCTAGAACCTTACGAATTAGTTGGTTATCCTGCTTTATCAAGAGCCATCGAATTTTACAACATTTATTATCAAATGTGGAAATTAATTGAATAAGGAAGAACACTAATGCACAGCTAGAACACTACTTTCATCTATCATAATGGTTTCAGTAAATATATGAAAGTAGAAGGAGTTACTTCAGAAGATGTCTTTGATTATCTTTGATGTTGGAGCTAGAAAATTCTTATCAGAAAAAGGAAAGAAAAATATCTTCATGAATTATTTGATGGGATCTAGAGCATCTTCAACTTGATAAAGATTTTGATGATTATCTAAATAATGATGGACTGGAAGACATTATTGAAAATGAAGGCAATCCTAATATGGATGACTAGTCGTGTTAGCGTTAAAGGCTCTGAAAAGTTGTTGCTCCATTATAGTACTATTTTGTCAAGTGTCAAGTCAATAAAATAATATTGTCTGGTATAGCCATGTGAGGACAGCTGTCGTCATATGAAAATATCAATTTTTACTGTAGCCATTAGAGCATCCTATGTAGTCCATCTCCTTTGTTAAAGAAGATGTTGAGTGCTGAGAAAGGACATGGTCATTTGAGTATACTTGAGTAAAAGAGAAGTCGAGATTCTCCATTTTAGTATGAGCAAGCACCTCTGATGATCTTAGTAGTTTAAGTCCCTCTTCAATCTTTCCATTGTAATATTTTCACTTTTAAGCTTTAAATAAAAGAAGTTTCACAGTAGCGAACGTTATTCAATCGAACCTTAGGTCTTAGATATTATGATTTCTTGATTAAAGTCTCACTATACTTAAAAATATTAAAAAAAACTTGATTTGTGACTGTGGTCTGAGGTAGGAAGTGGGATGGATTTTTGCTATGTCTGATCTAAGGAAGGTATGGTTGAGATTAGCAACCTCTATAAACTTGAAGCTAGAAGAACATCAAGGTCCAGTGTCGATTAAGTTCAGGTAATGGTCAAAGCTCTCCAATTAAACTTAATTATTTACTAAGCATGGTGGGTCTCTAATCACATAAAATATGGTATTTATGACATACGTATTAGATTATGGTAACTAGTACTAGTAAAGTTATTATAAGATGTTCAAATGTTAATATAAACTAAGTTTTCTAAAACAACCCAAATGGTTGAGTATTTGCACTTTAAACCCCAACCCATTTGGGACAAAAAAGAAATTTTAGAAATGTTTAGGCTAAAAATAAAAATATTTATCCTCCAAAAGGTTGTTAACCCAAACAATTGTACTCCAAAAAATTATTTCCCAAACCTGGATAGTTCCAAAAAACTTTATCCAATTTTGTTGGATCAATTTAATATTTACCAATACCACAGTGGGCCCATAAGCTAATTTTTCGTTGATGACAGTCTTCTGGGACTATGTTAGCCCCTAGTAGCATGTTTATAATCCAGGGTTTACGTTTGATGAAAATTGGGTTATCACAACATTATTACGGAAGCTGTTACATTGTCCTTGAAATATGAATATCTATAAATAAGTATATGTTCGAGAGTGTGTGCATGGGGGTGTATGTGTACACACATACATACACACATATGTATATGTATATATATTTATATACAAGCATATACATATGAATATATATGTATATGTATATGTGTGTGTATGTGTGTGTGTGTGTGTAAAGAGAGAGAGAGAGAGGGAGGGAGAGAGGGAGAGAGCAATATGTATATGTGTATGTGTATATATACATATATATATATATATATCTATATGTATATGTACATGTATGTATATGTATATGTGTATATATATATATATACGTACACGTGGTCCTAAGTAGGGGTCTAACTTGTATTATGCATGCTAACAACATGCTGTATGCCTTTGTGTATTACATGGCATACTTACATGAGGTTTATTCATCAGGACCCGCAACATAGAGTAGAATTTAAACGGTCATGTTAGCATATCAGCCTTGGTGATGGTGTTTGACCTTTCCGAACTTATTATAACATACTACGTACACATTTGTATGTGATTAACTTTGACAACTGGACAAAGCCTAAAGAGTAGATGCTGCTAGTAAAGTTACCCTACTAGACAACTATGCTAAGCAGGAGGATGTCGATCACTAGTGTCACCATGAACAATGACATCCAAATTACCTCCCCTCGAGTGGCTATTTTAACCTAGGATTTGAAAATCATCTCAATCTTCTTACATACCTGCAAAGTAGCATTAGTTGTAAGGAGCTCCAAGCATAGCTTGTGCATTTCAACCTCAAAGTTTTGCACACAAACCTTCTCTTCTGATGTCACGGGATCATCAACCCAAATGAAGTAATCACACCTTCTCTACCAGAACCGCGTTAAGAAAATACATTATTATCAATAGTCCCTTAATGCAATCAATGCGATTTTGTATACTTACATTATGATAGATTGTGTGCCTTCTAAAACAGTCCTGTGTCCCCACCAGCTGCTATAATATCAACGGGGTGACCATAGTCACACACAATCCCTAAGTGTGGAGTTAAATTACTCAGGTTTTCCATAACTACTCTATCCTTTCTTCCCTGAATGCAATTAATGTGATGTGGTTGAAGGGAATCACAATGCTAACAAAGTACAGGCAAAGTCTTTTAGTTGGTGTTGTGAGTGAGGCTAGTTGGGTGGGAAGGTGGGAGAAGTTAATGGAAGGTTGCATTAGATGGAGGTGATTCATACCTCCATTCACTAGGATTTTTTGACATAGTTTGGTAGGAATACACCCAGGTTGCTGGGATTGTTTTTCTCCCTTACTCATATTCCCGCCATTTCCGTGACTGACAAGGGACATTGAGCCCCACATCAATAATTCTTTCGACTAAGACACAATTTGTGTTAACTGATCTACAAATAAAAAAACATGGTCATGATTATAGTGGAAACAAAAATCTGACTTTGCAAAATCGTTGCAAATATAGATCGTTACCATGTTTTCTTATCCTTTAATAACCTCATACGATGCACTACATTACATATTTGTTCTAACTTACATAAAATTACTTAGTATAAACTAATTTTTAACGTATTAGATTAAAGATAAGTACTTAACATAACCATTTTTTTTTGCATATTGCAACAAAGATAATTTTGTATAAATTTTATTCATCTATTCACATACTATATACTTGAGATTGCATTTCATATTTTTTCCAACTCGTACTAAGTATATTCATAAGTATTACCCCACCCTTATGTACATACTTCTATGATGTATGCAAAAGCACGAGATGTTAGTTTGGATATTGATGGTAGCATTATATACATAACACTCAACATGATGTGCTCTCCCCTCTCATTACATGACAACCTTACTTCACATAACACATATACTGAAGGCCCGTCTCTTACAATATCATTCTCATAGCCAACAATGATGATGATATGCAACCACTACCGGCCTCGAGATGGGTTGAGGATCATCAATTCACCCTACTTGACAATATCGCCTTACAGTCTTTCATGGATTTTCCTGTGAGATCATGGGGTGACAACTTCACCCATGTACATCGACAGCGATATAGCAACATGATGTGTTTGCTCCCGTCAGGTAGGTTTGTACTAGGTCTTGCGCCGATTGTTAAAGAATTTGGCAGGAACTGGGGGTATGATTGGAAATCACTTATTTGGGAAGACGGAAGAAGGAACTCGGCCACTTAGGCCATAACAATGTTCACACAACATTGTCTCCTCTTAAGACGTACGTGTCATACCAGGAATGTGACGTGCGACCAAAGATAACAAGTAGTGTTATGTTAAGACACTGACAGTCTAACAAAACACTTTCAAGACAGACAATTCCCTAAACCATTCAAGACATCACCAAAGGCATACACTGTCCCTTTATACCTATTGATATATCATGTGATTGTCTTTCGAAATACAATCGCCCGGGCTGATATGGTGAATACGAAATGGTTTTCCTTAGCAACTCACGACATCATTTCTCAATGAGATTGCTTTCCTTAGACGTTCCGCTGAGCTGTATAGATCCATAGCTCTTGGAATACGCATTAAGGTAGCAACATCTCGTTGGGAATTTATGTCATAGTTCCAAGTTCAAGGGGATTGTTATTTGAAACACCGAAGTTTCAGGGACCACACAGTGACAAGGAAGGGAATCAATTGTCACTCCGTTAGGTCGACTTAAGCACACACAGTATGAAATGTGTGTCATGGTATAACTCCCACTAAGGTGAGTCAGTCACTACCTATACCATGCGAATTACAAGTCCAGTACTTGCTCAGCACTGACCCGAGTTATTCAGTTGACGTACTAAACGTAACATAGTAACTCTAAATTCGGCTTTTAGGCTTTGATATAAGGTTGTGTTATATCCGATTCACACAGAATCTCATCTTAGACTTACTAAGGCGACTATTTCTCTTCATCACTCGTACTTACCCAAAGGTACGGTGATTATCAATATTGCACACCTAGTGCTAATATGATCAAGTCTTATCCTACCCGCTACTTAAGCGTCAGGATCGATTATCCGTGTGACAAGATAATCGAAAAGCCTAGTGACATTTTTAGATATGCCCAATCATACAACCAAAATGTTCACTACACACTTGTCCAAAACCAAAACTAGGATGTGTCAACTAACTAAACTCTACGAAGACCAAGACTCAACATATGAGTTTTGAACACATCTCTTGGAGTAGGTTTAGTTAATGGATCTGCTATCATTTTGGTAGTAGATAAATATTTAACTATAACTTCTTTCGACTTAATGGCGTCCCTTACGAAATGGTAACACCTCTTAATATGCTTGGCCTTCCTATGAAATTTAGGATCCTTCGCATATTGAATGGCAGCAGTATTGTCGCACCACATTTCGACAGGATCATTAACTCGTAGAGTTAGACCGAGATCCTGAAGAAAACTCCTTAGCCAAACTGCCTCTTGCGTGGCTAGGCAACAAGCGACATACTCTGCTTCCATAGTCGATAGAGCTATGCAATCTTGTTTCTTGCTGCACCAGGATATGGCTCCCCCACCCAGGGTGAAGACATATCCAGAGGTGGACTTAGACTCATCTAAGTCACCACCCCAGTCAGCATCAGTATACCCCCTTAACCTTAGGTCTCCTCCTTGGTAGCAAAGTACCACGTCAGTAGTTCCACGAAGATAACGCATTATCCTCTTGACGGCTTGCCAATGGGCGATCCCTGGGTTACTTTGGTAACGACTTACCAAGCCTACCGCGAAGCAAATGTCGGGCCGTGTACATAACATGACATACATTAAGCTTCCAACTGCACTAGCATATGGGACACTACTCATTTTCTGCTTTTCGTCATCTGTTTTCGGACATTGCTCTAGACTTAGGGTCAAGCCCTTATCTACTGGAGTGTTAACGGGTTTAGAGTAGTGCATCCGAAAACGCTCTAAGACTTTCTCGATATACGCCTTCTGGCATAGACCGAGAAGCTTCCTTGAGCGGTCTCTGATTATTTCTACTCCCAGGACGAACCTAGCTTCACCCATGTCCTTCATCTCGAAGACAGAGGACAGCCATCGCTTGGTGGCATTGATCATCTCCAAATTACTTCCAGCTAACAATATGTCATCGACATACAAAGTAAGAAACATAATTCCTATTTCTGTCTTCTTAACATACACGCAGTGGTCCTCTGAGACCATGGATAAGCCAAACGCAGTAATAGCTTCATGGAATCTGAAGTACCACGCCCGTGAAGACTGTTTGAGGCCATATATGGACTTTCTAAGACGACAAACCTTGTCTTCTTGACCTTTTGACACGAAAGAAAAAGGTTGTTCCATATATATTTCTTCCTCAAGGGTTCCATTTAGGAAGGCAGTCTTCACATCCATCTGGCACAACTCTAAGTCCAGATGGGCAACTAGCGCTAGAAGTAGGCGAACTGAGGCTAATCTCACCACAGGAGAAAAGGGTTCCTCATAGTCCACACCCTCAACTTGGGTGTAACCTTTCGCCACTAAACGGGCTTTGAACTTATCAACCGACCCATCCGCTCGACGTTTTACCTTGAAAACCCACTTGTTTCCAATGGCCTTTCGTCCAAGAGGAAGGCTGACTAGATCCCAAACCTCATTCCTAGCCATTGAGTCCAACTCATCCCTCATGGCGTCCATCCATTCTTCCTTATTTGGTGAGTCAATAGCCTCTACGTGAGAGGTTGGTTCTTCTATTTCTAAAGGCATGCAGAAGAAGATGTTCTCTTCGATTTGGAAAAATCGGCGAGGAACTCTTCCACGCTCACTCCTTCGGGTGACACTAGGACCTAGTTGCGTTGTTTGCACAGGTTCCAACTCTTCTCTCCCTCTTTTCCTTCGAGGTACCAAACCTTGAGGAGAAGCCATTCGAGATACAGAATCTCGAGAAGGAGAGATGTCACTCCCACTTACCCCTTGGGGTGTGGGATGGTCAGTACGAGGACTATCCTCATTTTCGCTAACCGGAGATTGAGGGTTTCCCTCGTGCTGGGGTTGGCTACCCTGAGCAGACAAGCTTCCCTCAGTAGGAATAGTGGGTGGTATACTCCCACTGTCTCCTACATCAGGAATTGAAACCTCATCCTCGGTGATACGGGTAGTATACATATCCTCCCCCTCACCGAGAGATAGGTGTGGTCGTAATTCATACAACTGTAAGTCCTGTTTGACTTCACCAATAGTTGGGAACTCATCCTCAAGAAAGTCGACATTGCGGGAATCAATTTCCCTCATGCCGCCAGTAGGATGTTCTCCGTACATCACATAACCTTTTGAATGTTCAGGGTATCTAATAAAGACCATCTTGGTAGCTCTAGGACCAAGTTTGCCATATCTATGGGTTAGGTTATGCACATAGCCTGCCGACCCCCATGGCCGTAAGTGGTCCAGAAGAGGTTTTCTGTCATTCCATAACTCATACGGAGTAGTGGAAACACTCTTATTGGGTACTCGGTTTAAAATGTAAGTTGCTGAAAGCAACGCATCACCCCAGAAGCTAATCGGGAGATTAGCTTGAGCCATCATTGACCTGACCATGTCAAGTAAGGTGCGATTCCTACGTTCAGCAACACCATTTTGTTACGGTGTGTACGGAATCGCAAGATGTCTAACTATACCCTTTTCCTCACAAAACTCTTTGAACATATCACAGAGGTATTCGCGACCCCGGTCGGTCCAAAGAGTTTTAACTCTCCGATCCAACTTAGTCTCTGCTTCTGCTACGAAGCGTTTGAACACATCTAAAGCTTCATGACGATGTGATAACAGATAAACATATCCGTATCTGGAATAATCGTCAATTAAAGTGAGGAAATAAATGGCTCCATTGCGTGCCTTAACATTCATAGGTCCACATATATCGGAGTGGATGAGGTCTAAGGTACCAAGTGCCCTAGAAGCCTTACCAAAAGGTTTCTTGGTCGCTTTTTCAGCTAAACAAGGTTCACATTTAGGCAATCTAACTGTAGTTAGTGAACCTAATAGGCCTCCTTTAGCTAGTCTAGCCATTCTTTCTTGGCCAACATGGCCAAGTCCAGCATGCCAAAGAATAGAATCATGATCTAAAGCAACAGATGACACAAAAGCAGAAGATGTATTATTACTATAATACTCATTGTCCAAGTCCAAAGCAAGGAAATCATCTACTAAAGATGCGTGGCCAAATAAATTGCCAGAATAAAAAATGTCTAAGCCGTCAATACTAGAAACAAACTGAAAACCTAATTTCATTAAGGAGACGTAAGACACTAAGGAACATCGGACCCCAGGAGCATAAAGAGCATCGTGAAGAAGTAACGACCTCCCTCCTCGCAACTTAAGCCGATACGTTCCAATTCCTAGAACGTCCTCTGCAGTGCCATTCCCAAGAGTTACAGTTTGCGATCCCACCGGAGAAGGGTGAAATTCCACAAACCCAATTTTGTCTCGAACTACGTGCTTGCTTGCTCCCGAATCTACAATCCAATTAGGAAAGGATTTAGCAACGAATGCATGGGAACAAACAAGTAGTTTAACAATGGGAAATGGAGAAGATACCTTAGCAGGCTCGGGACAATCTCGAGCAAAATGGCCCTTCTGCCTGCAGTTGTAGCACGTCACTCGTGCCATTTTATCCATCACCTTACCCTTGGGCTTTGATTGCTTCTTAGCAATTCCGCCTCTAGGGCTAAGTTTCTTAGAGGGATGAAGATTCTTCCTCTTCCCTCATCTGAACTTGTTACCCTTGGGCCTGTCCGCCCGAGCTACTAAAACTACGGGGGGAGGAGTGCAAGCCTTCAGGCGCTCATCCTCCAACTCAAGGTGTTTGGTGATGTCGGCAAAAGTCTTGATGCTCGTGTTGTGAGTCATCATGGTGATGAACGGTTTCCACCTTTCGTCTCGAGCGGGAAGTGCACGGAGCACGTTCGTCCGCTGTTCACGTTCGGAAATCTCCACACCTGCCGCCCTCAGGTCGCGTAGCATGGCTTGCAAGGTTCGCACATGCACGGTCATGCTTCGGGTCGAGTCCATCGTGTATGTCATCCACTTAAGATGCAATGCACGAAGTCTCGTCTCCGACGTTTGACCGTACCTGAGGCGAATATTATCCCACATCTCTTTAGCCGTGGGATAACCCTCAAACTCGCCTATAAGGTCGTTATGCATGCAGAAAAGCATAGTATAACGTGCCTTACGGTCTTTTTTCCACCAATCTTGGTACGCAACCAAGCTGGCCTTATACTCAGCAGTCTGAGTAATGTCCTTGTCATCCTTGTCCTTAGTCAAGGGGGCAGACATTGTGATTGTGAGGTGTTCCAACACCTCACATTCTTCCAGAAGAAACTCAATCTTCCGGCGCCACATGTCATAGTTGGATCCATCCAACCTTTCATTGGTGGTCAATTCACCAATCATGGAGGTTTTCGAAGCCATATCTACAAATAAAATTTGGACATTAGGCATATCTTGTACATAATCAAAAAATATCTCAAGACTATTATTCATATTATATGTTCGAAAATTTCGCTAGGCTCATAATCATCACATATTCTATGAATCTAGAGTTGAGATAGTTTGATTATTAATTACCCATAATAAACACATTTTTATGGGTATTTAAACACATTAGGAATCACACAGATGTTCATGAAGTTTATGCAAAACATAATTCGCATAAACATAAAACACATTTATTCACGAAAGAACTAATCTTTTAAACATGCCAAACTGTAAGCAGGAAAAAAACCACATTTACAATATTACGAGCTTACAGACATGAAACCTATTCATGTATCGAAAATTTATTAGGCATGTTTTAGAATGATACGTAATCAAGTAACATATCAATTTGCTCAAATAAACACATTATTTCAGATGTTTCTTGAAGCTAAGCAAGATATTAACTGCTAAAATTGCACAAGGTTAAAAACAACAAGAAACATAATTTGACTTAACTACACAAGTTTAGAGCAAAAAAAAGATCAAAATTCGAGAATTTCATTTTCAGCCATAAAAATAAACGCATTATTTGTGATTAGATAAGTTTGATTCCAATTTTAAACCACACAAGTTTTAAAAAAAGAATTAAACCACTAATCGCTTTTATAATATCCAATTGCATTCACATATAGATCGATTATTAGGCTGAAAAAAAAAAGAATTCCCCTTTTCTTTTAGTCAATTAAAGAGATGTGGCCCAAAAAAAAGAGGTTGGACCGTCCGGTTTCACGTGGGAGTGCGCTTCTCGAGGCTTCACTAAATTAAAGCCTTTCCTAGGACACATCCGGTTAAAAGCAAGAAAGGGGGGAAGAGGGTTAATGAGAACGCCTCTTCTCGAGGCTTCATCAACCTCTCGACCTCCCTTTTTTCTCTCTATGGCCCTAACTCTTTAACTTTCTCTCTGACCCATCTTTCTCTGTCTATTTCGAGAGGGAAAAAAAACGCCTGGCATGGCACGGCTGCCATGGATACCGAGCACTAAGCTTGGCCCCGTCCGCTGGCTACCATGGATACCGAGCACTAAGCTTGGCTCCGTCTCGGTTTGCTGCCTTCTCGGTCCTTTTCTGGTGACCCAAGTCCCAAAAAAACGCCAGATGAGGAAGGTACCCCCCGCCCCCTTTTCTGAAAATCCCCTCCGATCTCTCCTTCTGATCGCCCTAGAGTCCAACCACCGGCACCATCACATAGATCGGCCGGCGGTGGTGTTGCCGATAAGCGGCACGCGCCCAATGCGCCACTAAGGCGGTGGCGCGTGCAGCTCACGCGCCGCCATCTCTGGGCAGCCGGTTGTTTTTCTTGGTTCGGGCGACAGATCGGGGTTCGTAAAGGGCAAAGTGAAGAGGAAAGAGAGAAAACGGATCTCTCTTGGCGGCGCGTGCATCTCACGCGCCACCCCTCTGGGTCGGCCGGCGGCTTCTGATGGTATGTTTTCAAAAACCACCCTTGCTTTTTTTTTTTATATATACAAATTGGCATGGATCACGGGCAAGAAGAAGAAAAACACGCGAGCCAGATTTGTATAAAATAAACAGAGAGAGAATAGGGCCGACGGGTAAACATGGATTCAACTAATAATCATGCTTTTCTATGCTTATCGAGAGCAAAATTAACTGGCTCTGATACCACTGTTAAACAAAATAGAGTTTTTTAAGACATACCTAAAATATGTGCGGAAGCGTACAGAACCTTTGCAGTCTTTTGCTCCACGAATGAATATCCCGGAGGCTACTAGAGTCCCGGTTGAATTCCACGTCACAAACCCGAAATACGTATCACTTAGATACTCACATTAAGAGAGAGAAGAGGGAGGAAAATGTTCTTATTCTCAAAAAGAAAAGAATTCGATTTGTAGCTTGGGATATTGGGGGGTATTTATATGGTACTTAACCATAACCGTTTGCTAATTATAACCCCCCATTATCTCCACCTCCCCCTATTTATTTGGGCCTAGTGGCCGTTACATTTGACCAAGCAACATCTCCCACTCGGCCACTTAGGCTATAACAATGTTCACACAACATTGTCTCCTCTTAAGACGTACGTGTCATACCAGGAATGTGACGTGCGACCAAAGATAACAAGTAGTGTTATGTTAAGACACTGACAGTCTAACAAAACACTTTCAAGACAGACAATTCCCCAAACCATTTAAGACATCACCAAAGGCATACACTGTCCCTTTATGCCTATTGATATATCATGTGATTGTCTTTCGAAATACAATCGCCCGGGCTGATATGGTGAATACGAAATGGTTTTCCTTAGCAACTCACGACATCACTTCTCAATGAGATTGCTTTCCTAAGACGTTCCGCTGAGCTGTATAAATCCATAGCTCTTGGAATACGCATTAAGGTAGCAACATCTCGTTGGGAATTTATGTCATAGTTCCAAGTTCAAGGGGATTGTTATTTGAATCACCGAAGTTTCAGGGACCACACAGTGACAAGGAAGGGAATCAATTGTCACTCCGTTAGGTCGACTTAAGCACACACAGTATGAAATGTGTGTCATGGTTATACTCCCACTAAGGTGAGTCAGTCACTACCTATACCATGCGAATTACAAGTCTAGTACTTGTTCAGCACTGACCCGAGTTATTCAGTTGACGTACTAAACGTAACATAGTAACTCTAAATTCGGCTTTTAGGCTTCGATATAAGGTTGTGTTTATCCGATTCACACAGAATCTCATCTTAGACTTACTAAGGCGACTATTTCTCCTCATCACTCGTACTTACCCAAAGGTACGGTGATTATCAATATTGCACACCTAGTGCTAATATGATCAAGTCTTATCCTACCCGCTACTTAAGCGTCAGGATCGATTATCCGTGTGACAAGATAATCGAAAAGCCTAGTGACATTTTTAGATATGCCCAATCATACAACCAAAATGTTCACTACACACTTGTCCAAAACCAAAACTAGGATGTGCCAATTAACTAAACTTTATGAAGACCAAGACTCAACATATGAGTTTTGAACACATCTCTTAGAGTAGGTTTAGTTAATGGATCTGCTATCATTTTGGTAGTAGGTAAATATTTAACTATAACTTCTTTCGACTTAATGGCGTCCCTTACGAAATGGTAACGCCTCTTAATATGCTTGGCCTTCCTATGAAATTTAGGATCCTCCGCATATTGAATGGCAGCAGTATTGTCGCACCAAATTTTGACAGGATCATTAACTCGTAGAGTTAGACCGAGATCCTGAAGAAAACTCCTTAGCCAAACTGCCTCTTGCGTGGCTAGGCAACAAGCGACATACTCTGCTTCCATAGTCGATAGAGCTATGCAATCTTGCTTCTTGCTGCACCAGGATATGGCTGCCCCACCCAGGGTGAAGACATATCCAGAGGTGGACTTAGACTCATCTAAGTTACCACCCCAGTCAGCATCAGTATACCCCCTTAACCTTAGGTCTCCTCCTTGGTAGCAAAGTACCACGTCAGTAGTTCCACGAAGATAACGCATTATCCTCTTGACGGCTTGCCAATGAGCAATCCCTGGGTTAATTTGGTAACGACTTACCAAGCCTACCGCGAAGCAAATGTCAGGCCGTGTACATAACATGGCATACATTAAGCTTCCAACTGCACTAGCATATGGGACACTTCTCATTTTCTGCTTTTCGTCATCTGTTTTCGGACATTGCTCTAGACTTAGGGTCAAGCCCTTATCTACTGGAGTGTCAACGGGTTTAGAGTAGTGCATCCGAAAATGCTCTAAGACTTTCTCGATATACGCCTTCTGGCATAGACCGAGAAGCTTCCTTGAGCGGTCTCTGATTATTTCTACTCCCAGGACGAACCTAGCTTCACCCATGACCTTCATCTCGAAGACAGAGGACAGCCACCGCTTGGTGGCATTGATCATCTCCAAATAACTTCCAGCTAACAATATGTCATCGACATACAAAGTAAGAAACATAATTCCTATTTCTGTCTTCTTGACATGCACGCAGTGGTCCTCTGAGACCATGGATAAGCCAAACGCAGTAATAGCTTCATGGAATCTGAAGTACCACGCCCGTGAAGACTGTTTGAGGCCATATATGGACTTTCTAAGACGACAAACCTTGTCTTCTTGACCTTTTGACACGAAACCAAAAGGTTGTTCCATATATATTTCTTCCTCAAGGGTTCCATTTAGGAAGGCAGTCTTCACATCCATCTGGCACAACTCTAAGTCCAGATGGGCAACTAGCGCTAGAAGTAAGCGAACTGAGGCTAATCTCACCACAGGAGAAAAGGTTTCCTCATAGTCCACACCCTCAACTTGGGTGTAACCTTTCGCCACTAAACGGGTTTTGAACTTATCAACCGACCCATCCGCTCGACGTTTTACCTTGAAAACCCACTTGTTTCCAATGGCCTTTCGTCCAGGAGGAAGGCTGACTAAATCCCAAACCTCATTCCTAGCCATTGAGTCCAACTCATCCCTCATGGCGTCCATCCATTCTTCCTTATTTGGTGAGTCAATAGCCTCTACGTAAGAGGTTGGTTCTTCTATTTCCAAAGGCATGCAGAAGAAGATGTTCTCTTCGATTTGGAAAAATCGGCGAGGAACTCTTCCATGCTCACTCCTTCGGGTGACACTAGGACCTGGTTGCGTTGTTTGCACAGGTTCCAACTCTTCTCTCCCCCTTTTCCTTCGAGGCACCAAACCTTGAGGAGAAGCCATTCGAGATACAGAATCTCGAGAAGGAGAGATGTCACGCCCACTTACCCCTTGGGGTGTGGGCTGGTCAGTACGAGGACTATCCTCATTTCCGCTAACCGGAGATTGAGGGTTTCCCTCGTGCTGGGGTTGGGTACCCTGAGCAGACAAGCTTCCCTCAGTAGGAATAGTGGGTGGTATACTCCCACTGTCTCCTACATCAGGAATTGAAACCTCATCCTCGGTGATACGGGTAGTATACATATCCTCCCCCTCACCGAGAGATAGGTGTGGTCGTAACTCATACAACTGTAAGTCCTGTTTGACTTCACCAATAGTTGGGAACTCATCCTCAAGAAAGTCGACATTGCGGGAATCAATGTCCCTCATGCCGCCAGTAGGATGTTCTCCGTACATCACATAACCTTTTGAATGTTCAGGGTATCTAATAAAGACCATCTTGGTGGCTCTAGGACCAAATTTGCAATATTTATGGGTTAGGTTATGCACATAGCCTGCCGACCCCCATGGCCGTAAGTGGTCCAGAAGAGGTTTCCTGTCATTCCATAACTCATACGGAGTAGTGGAAACACTCTTACTGGGTACTCGGTTTAAAATGTAAGTTGCTGAAAGCAACGCATCACCCCAGAAGCTAATCGGGAGATTAGCTTGAGCCATCATTGACCTGACCATGTCAAGTAAGGTGCGATTCCTACGTTCAGCAACACCATTTTGTTGCGGTGTGTACGGAATTGCAAGATGTCTAACTATACCCTTTTCCTCACAAAACTCTTTGAACATATCACAGAGGTATTCGCAACCACGGTCGGTCCGAAGAGTTTTAACTCTCCGATCCAACTTAGTCTCTGCTTCTGCTACGAAGCGTTTGAACACATCTAAAGCTTCATGACGATGTGATAACAGATAAACATATCTGTATCTCGAATAATCGTCAATTAAAGTGAGGAAATAAATGGCTTCATTGCGTGCCTTAACATTCATAGGTCCACATATATCGGAGTGGATGAGGTCTAAGGTACCAAGCGCCCTAGAAGCCTTACCAAAAGGTTTCTTGGTCGCTTTTTCAGCTAAACAAGGTTCACATTTAGGCAATCTAACTGTAGTTAGTGAACCTAATAGGCCTTCTTTAGCTAGTCTAGCCATTCTTTCTTGGCCAATATGGCCAAGTCTAGCATACCAAAGAATAGAATCATGATCTAAAGCAACAGATGACACAAAAGCAGAAGATGTGTTATTACTATAATACTCATTGTCCAAGTCCAAAACAAGGAAATCATCTACTAAAGATGCGTGGCCAAACAAATTGCCACAATAAAAAATGTCTAACCCGTCAATACAAGAAACAAACTGAAAACCTAATTTCATTAAGGAGACGTAAGACACTAAGGAACATCGGACCCCAGGAGCATAAAGAGCATCGTGAAGAAGTAACGACCTCCCTCCTCGCAACTTAAGCCGATACGTTCCAATTCCTAGAATGTCTTCTGCAGTGCCATTCCCAAGAGTTACAGTTTGCGATCCCACCGGACAAGGGTGAAATTCCACAAACCCAATTTTGTCTCGAACTACGTGCTTGCTTGCTCCCGAATCTACAATCTAATTAGGAAAGGATTTAGCAACGAATGAATGGGAACAAGCAAGTAGTTTAACAATAGGAAATGGAGAAGGTAACTTAGCAGGCTTGTTGAGCCAAAAATCATGTATCGTTTTATTAATTATTTTGAATATATTTTACGCATTATTGCATCTAATTTATTTTATTTTATATATTTTTCTGGATGGGCGTTAATAAAATAAAAATGAGAAGATAAGACGTTGAAGCTCCGATTTTACACGATTTGTTGAAAAAAGGGTCCAATAAATAATTTATGGAAAACATTATTTTCATAATTATTATATTGGGCTAGGGTTTCAAGAATTGGGTGAAGAGCTAGAAGTCTTGAGGAAGAAGAAATCTAAGGAAAAGAGGAAGGAAACCCTAATTTACTAAACCTAACCCCCTCACTTTCCGTATAATAATCACCTCCTCACATATATAAACCTATGCCTAACACACATTAACACCACCCCATCTCATACTATCATCTACCCTAATCACCTCCTCTACACCAAAAAAAACCCCACGCAGCTTCTCCTTTTAACCACGCATCACCATAATCATCCTCTTTCATCATCATCCCACGACTGCAACCCAACGCCATCTTTCTCTTCTTCTCACGCTAAGTCTCCTTCTTCAGCCTCGCAATCGCCTTCACCATCTTGATCACCCACACAACAAGCATCATGCCTACCCCCTTTCATCTCATGATCCATCATCTTCATCCTCTCATCAGTCATCTTCATCATCCTCCCATCGACCATCACGCCTCCTCCATATCATCAGAGCCACGCCAAGATCAAGCAAAGTAGGATTTTCTTATTTATTTTTATTTATTTATTTATTTATTTTCTCTTTTATGCTTTGTTTTATTTATTTTGTGTTATGTGTACTATTAAACATGAATTACTTTGGTGAAATTTGTGATTTTATTTCTAATATGAGTGAATAATTTTTTTATGCTTAGTATAATCTTCTTGAAACCATGCTAAATTAATTATTTTGAAACAAGTTTTATGCTTTAATGTCTGGTTGATTTATATTCATGATTCTTTAGTGATTAACGTTTATCGTTTATGAAATTTGTGTTAAATCGATTAGAATGCATGCTAGTTGATTAAATACAATTTTGATTGATAGTTTAGAAGATTATAATACGTAAAAGTTATAGTCTTTTAGGCTTAGGTATCACCCTAATTAATCATGGATGGCTCAAACCCATCTCTTTTATTAGGTAATCGCTTTAGATCTTTGTTAAATCGATTTGCTGGTGAATTGGTTACAAAGTGTTAAATGATGTTTTTCTAATTCTTAATGCTCTAGTTTGATTAAATTCTTGCGCTGGTGTGAGGGTTATCAAAACTAGTAGGGTTTATATTAGGGTTGGACCTAAGTAAACTAGAATCTAAGGAGAAACGGGGAAGAACCGCTGGTGGATCTCTTCTACAGTTTAACTCATGAATGAAATTAACTTGTGTGTTAATGATAAATATTAATTTGCATGGTGGATTGAGATTATACTAAGTATTCTTCATAAATTTGACAACTTTTGATCATTATTTATTGCTTAGAGTTAATTTGATTAGTTTGTTAATTTTTGTTCTATTTTTATTAGCTTAAAAATAAATTCAATCAACCCCCCTCCAAAAGTATAGTCTTTTAGAAGTGTCTAGGTAATTTTAGATAGCTTAGATTTTGATTTTTAGAGTGGTTATAATTTTAGATTAATTTATATTCAGTTTTAGTATTTAATTACTGGTTTGTTAGAAATTAGACTAAAAATAGTTATTTTTGTTCTTTTTTCGATTTTTATTAGTTCTTAGGGTTTATATAGTGTCCTAGTCTGTCCATATTTAATTTCGTGATTTTTGGAAGTTATTTGGTAATTTTTCAGAATTATTTTGTGAAATTGATATGTGCAGGTTTTTAGGTTATTAATTCTGAAAATTTCGATTTTTAATTTTAATTTACGATTTTTATGTGTTGTTAAGTCCAGAAAATTGTGTCCTAGGATTAGGGTAATTTTCTTGATTAATTTCGTATTTATATTTATGCTGATTATTTTATTTCTGATTTTAGATTAATTATTCTGCTGAATATTCTGTGCTAATTTTCTGATCTGATTTTTCTGAAATAAAGTAGATGCAATTTAGAGTTTATAAGCTCGTAGACCTGAAGTATAATATTTTAGGTTACTGTTTGACATTTTTAATATTTATTTTCTGATTATTATCTGCTGTTTTGATTTTTAATTAGAATTTCAGTTACTATTCTGATTTTATTTTTCTAAATTATTTAGGAAAGCTTTTTACTGTTTTATTTCTAGAATATAGACCAGAATATTTAGGAACATCGTTGGATGTTTTTCCAGATTTTTATTCATTAGATTTTAAGTATTTTAGAGTTAGATTTAATAACTTGGATTAGTAAAAATCATTTAGGATTAAGCTAGCCTTTTACAGCAATCTTTCCTCGTGGATCGATCCCTACTTCCCTATGCTATAAAAAGTATTTAATAACCAAAGTAGTGGTTAAATTTGTAGCCCTCGACAAGCTTTACAAATTTTGGCGCCGTTGCCGGGGAAAGAAAATTAAATTGCTAGTTTACTTCTATTTACTTTTGCCACTTTTATTTGTTTTATTATAACTCTAGTTTTTTTTTGATTTTATTCTTTTTAGATTTCAAGGAGTGTATGAAATTAAGGAGTGGTAAGGAAATTGGAGAGAAGAAGGAACAAGTATTGAAAGCCGAAATCAAAGAGCGTCAGCCTGACCTAGTAAGTTTTAGGATTAAAGAGATAAGCATGTCTACTCTTCGGGAACTTGCTGCTCCTAACTTAGAAACCCAACCAATGTCCATTACTTATACTGTTTTAGATAAGCCTTTGAAATTAAACTCAGGCTTTATTAATTTACTACCTAAGTTTCATGGATTGGCTGGAGAGGACCCCTATAGACACATTAGTGAATTCCTTATTACTTGCTCTGCTATGGTGCCTGAAGGAATTCCTGAGGACCAAATTAGACTAAGGGCCTTTCCCTTTTCTTTGCTTGGTAATGCTAAGGACTGGTTATATTATATGCCTGCTTGATCTTTTTCTATATGGACTGCATTGCATAAATCGTTTCTAGAAAGTTTTTTCCTGCATCCCGTATTGGATCTATTAGGAAAGAAATATGTGGAATCAAACAAATGAATGGGGAAACTTTTTGTGAGTATTGGGAAAGATTTAATAAGTTATATGCTAGTTGTCCCCAACATCAAATAACTGAACAACTATTGATTCAATATTTTTATGAGGGTTTGCTTCCTATGGATTGTAATATGGTTGATGCTGCTAGTGGGGGGGCTCTGGTTAATAAAACCCCAGCTGACGCTAGAAATCTATTTAATTTAATGGCCCAAAATACTCAGCAATTTGGTACTATGGACTCACAAGTCAAAAGGGTAAATGAGATAGGTTCTAGTTCATCTCTAGAGAATCAGTTATCTCACATTACTGCTATGTTAAATAAGATTGTTACTGGGGGTATTCAAAAAGCAGTAATATGTGGTATTTGTTGTCTAGAAGGGCATTCTACTGATGCCTGTCCTACTCTACAAGAAGGTAATGTTAATGCTCTTTACTCTAACCAAAATCAAAGGAGGTATGATCCATACTCGAATACTTATAATGAAGGATGGAGAGACCACCCTAACCTTAGGTATGGCCCTAAGCCTAGTCCACCTGGTTTTGATCAACCTTCTCGTCAACCTTCTAGTCAAGATAGGACCAATTTCCTCTTAGAACAAGTCCTTAAAAAAATGGATGATAGGTTCCAGAGTATGGAAACCACTCTTAAGCAAGTTCAAGAGAGACAAACAGCGACTGATACCATAGTTAGCAATTTGCAAGCCCAATTGCAAAATAGGTTACCATCTCAACCTTACCCTAATCCCAAGGAGAATGTTAGTGCCATGACACTTAGAAGTGGGAAAGAGTTAAAGGAACCTACGAAGAAGAGAGAACTGGAACCTGAGTTAGAAGTGAAAGGGGCTGAATCAGAATTAGATACAGAGTCTAATCAAACTACTAAGGAATTAGGAGAAAAGAAAAGAGAATCTTACAAACCAATCCCACCTTTCCCTAGTAGATTTAGGAGCCCTGCGTCTAAGATTAATGAGGCTAACCAAGAGATTTTAGAGACTTTTAGGAAGGTAGAAATTAATATACCTCTCCTTGATGCCATTAAACAGGTGCCTCGTTATGCTAAGTTCTTAAAGAATTATGCACTACCAAAAGAAAGTTAGTTGGTAATGAGAAGATAAGTGTGGGGGAAAATGTGTCTGCTGTTTTTCAAAGAAAACTTCCCCCTAAGTGTCAAGACCCTGGTGTGTTTTCTGTCCCTTGCAAAATAGGAAACCTTTGCTTTGATAAAGCTATGCTTGATTTAGGTGCCTCTATTAATGTTATGCCCAGATTTGTTTATGACAAACTAAATCTAGGCTAATTAAAGAAAACTGGCATAGTAATTCAATTAGCTAATAGGAGCAATACTTATCCTGATGGAGTGTTAGAGGATGTTTTGGTTCAAGTGAATGAACTAGTGTTTCCTGCTGACTTTTATGTAATGAACATGGGTGAAGCATGCCATGATATTCCCATCTTGCTTGGCAAGCCCTTTTTAAAAACTACTAGAACTAAAATTGACGTGCATGAAGGGACACTAACCATGGAATTTGATGGTGAGGTTATTAAGTACAATATTTTTGATGCCATGAGATTTCCTTCTGATGTTAACTACATATATGCACTTGATGTTTTTGATGAGTTATCTCAAGAAGTTTATGACTTGTCCCATGATGATGAGCTATTTACTATGCTTACTAAGACTCTTGATCATACTGAGTCTCAGAAAGTGTCATATCAGGTTAATGATAATCTAGATAAGGTGATAAGTTCTTTGTCTTACTTGCAAGAGCATAATGGTCCTAACAAACTTGAACTATCTGAAAAGCATGCTAAGTTACTTTCCTCGAGTATCTCACCCCCTAAATTGGAATTGAAACCTTTACCTGAAAATTTGAAATATATTTATTTAGGGGACAATGAGACTTTGCCTGTAATTATCTCTAGTGCACTCACTTTGGACTAGGAGGAAAAACTTATTAAAGTGCTTAGAGAACATAGCGAAGCCATAGGGTGGACTTTAGCAGACCTCAAAGGCCTTAGCCCTACCTTGTGTTCACATACTATTACCTTAGAAAAAGATGCTAAACCTAAGAGGGATCCTCAGAGGAGATTTAATCTACCTATGATGGAGGTAGTCCAAAAAGAAATTCTTAACTGGTTAGATGCTGGGGTGATCTACCCCATTGCTGACTCTGAGTGGATTAGTCCTATTCATGTGGTTCCTAAAAAGAGGGGGACAACAATAGTAAAAAACAATGAAGGAGAGTTGATACCTACTAGAGTCCAAAGTGGTTGGAGAGTATGTATTGACTATAGAAAGCTTAACAAGGCCACTAAGAAGGACCATTTTTCATTGCCTTTTATGGACCAAATGTTAGAGAGATTAGCTGGGAGGTCACATTATTGCTTTTTGCACGGCTATTCAGGTTATATTCAGGTCCCTATAGCTCCTGCAGATCAGGAGAAGACTACTTTTACGTGTCCTTTTGGCACTTATGCTTTTAGACGTATGTCTTTTGGTTTGTGTAATGCGCCTGCTACATTTCAAAGATGTATGATGAGTATCTTTTCTGATTTTATCACCAAGATTATGGAGGTTTTTATGGATGATTTTGCTGTACATAGTGATTCATTCGATGAGTACTTGCATCATCTTACTCTTGTGCTTAGACGTTGCATTGAAACCAATTTGGTTTTGAATTTTGAAAAGTGCCATTTCATGGTGGAGCATGGGGTAGTACTGGGGCATGTAGTATCATCAAGGGGATTAAAGGTAGATAGAGCTAAAGTTGATATTATCCAGTCTCTACCCTATCCAAAGTGTGTCAAAGATGTGAGATCATTCTTAGGACACGTGGGGTTCTATAGGAGGTTCATCAAAGATTTTTCTAAGATTGCTTCTCCTCTATGTGCCTTACTTGCGAAGGATATCTCTTTTGATTTTAATGATGACTGTATGAAGGCTTTTGATCAGTTGAAGTTAACATTGACTTCTCCTCCTATTGTACAACCCTCGAACTGGGCCTTACCTTTTGAGTTAATGTGTGATGCTAGTGATAAGGCAGTGGGGGCAGTTCTAGGTCAAAGAGTTGGGAAGGTACCTCATGTAATATATTATGCTTCTAGAACTCTTGATCCTGCACAGTGTAACTACACCACTACAGAAAAGGAGATGTATGCTGTTGTCTTTGCGCTTGAAAAGTTCCGTCCTTATTTGTTGGGTGTTAAAGTTACTGTTTATTCTGATCACTCTGCTCTCAAACACTTATTGGAAAAGAAAGATTCAAAGCCCAGGTTAATTAGATGGATGTTATTGTTGCAAGAATTTCAACTAGAAATTAGAGATAAGCCTGGAGCTAAGAATTTAGTTGCTGACCATCTGAGTAGATTAGAAACAGGGGAGAGTGGTAGCCCTTTTACTGATTATTTTCCTGATGAGACTCTGTATGCTATGACTAGTAGATTGCCTTTGTATGCTGATATTGTAAACTATAGAGTCACCAAAACTTTTCCCATTGAGTTGACCAGAGCTGAAAAAGAGAAAATAAGAGCTCAATCTAAATATTATGTTTGGGATGAGCCATATCTATGGAAGTTTTGTGATGACCAGATTATAAGGCGATGTGTAGATGGTAGTGAAATTCATTCTATTCTAACCTTCTGTCATTCTTCAGAAAGTGGGGGACACTTTGGACCTAAAAGAACATCACATAGAGTGCTTGAGTGTGGTTTTTATTGGCCCACTATTTCTAGTGATACTTATGAATTCTGTAAAAGATGTGAAGTGTGCCAAAAGGCTGGAAACTTATCCAAGAGGAATCAAATGCCTTTATGTAATATGTATGTTTGTGAAATTTTTGATATATGGGGCATTGATTTCATGGGACCCTTTCCCCCTTCATTTGGATATACCTATATTCTTGTGATTGTTGATTATGTATCCAAATGGGTAGAAGCTGTGGCCACTAAGACTGATGATGCCAAGACTATGGCGAAACATGTTAAATCTCTAATTTTGCATAGATATGGAGTGCCAAGAGCAATCATAAGTGACAGGGAGACTCATTTTTGCAATAGAACTTTAGGTGCCTTGTTAGCTAAATATCATATAACTCATAAGGTATCTACTAGTTATCACCCCCAGACTAATGGCCAAGCTGAAGTTTCTAATAAAGAGATTAAGGGCATCCTTGAAAAAGTAGTTAAACCAGATAAGAAGGATTGGAGCCTTAGGCTAGAGGAGGCTCTTTGGGCTTACAGGACTGCATATAAGACCCCAATTGGTATGTCACCTTACAGATTAGTCTTTGGAAAACCGTGTCACCTCCCTGTAGAAATTGAGCATAAATCATATTGGGCTGTGAAGCAATGCAATCTTGATTATCAGTTAGCAGGGAAAGAGCGTAAACTGCAATTGCAGGAACTAGAAGAGATACGCTTAGAAGCCTATGACAATTCTGTCATCTACAAGGGTAAGGTCAAAGCATTTCGCGATGCCAAACTCATTAGGAAAGAATTTCAAGTAGGTGAGAAAGTGCTGTTATTCAATTCTAAACTGAGACTTTTTCCTGGTAAGTTAAACTCTATGTGGTTAGGACCTTTTGAAGCAGTAAAACTTATCCCCATGGTGCTGTAGAGATTAAATCTTTTGCTACTAACAAGATTTTCAAAGTGAATGGTCATAGGCTAAAGCATTTCTATGAAGGAGACCGGGTATATTTAATAGAAGAGATCCAACTTGAGGATCCATGAGCTTCATAAAGTCGAGCCAAAGACTGTAAACAAAGGCGCTGGTTGGGAGGCAACCCAATGTTTTCAGGGAAATTCCTATTTACTTTTGCTTTTGTTTTCATTAATTCTATCTTTTTGCATGCATTAGGGACAATGCATGAATTAAGTGCGGGGGGTGCATCCTACATTTAATTCCTGCAGTTTTTATTCTTAAAAAAAAAAAAAAGTAGAAAATCGAAAAAAAAATTCTTTTCTTATGAATAATGCATGATGTGAGTTTATGCTAGGCTTGCTTGTTTAGAAAAAAAAATTTTTATTAGCTATTTTGCCGTTTATTCTTTTATAAGTGAAGACTTCTAGGCATAATAGTTATCTTTTAGAGAAGTTTGAGTTGATCCTCATACATCTTTTTAATGAGTAACTCTCTTGATTATCCATCTTATTTGGTCATGTAATATATATTCGATACAGAGGCAATAAAATGGCCCACCCATTTCCTAGACTATTGAATTAGTTGAATAACTCATTAAAATTGTGATCTTACTTGTCTATTTTTCATCTATGAAAAAGAAATAAAAGAGAAAAGAGAGTCAAAATTGGGAATGACAAGTACCCCTTTGAGGCATGCGCTACTGGGTGTTACCCTTTGAGACAATACTGCCACTGGAAAGCTTGCTTCCCATACTAGTAAGCCAATAAAATGAAGAAATAATAAGATGAGAATGAATTATTTGCTCAAGCACCTCTATTCGGGTGAGTGAGAGACAGGGAGTATTTAATTTCTAAGACCCTATATGGGCCTCGAATATGTGCGCAAGTGGAGTTTCAACAAAAGAAGAAGAGGAAAATAAATACAAGGCAAGTTAAGGATCAAATTTAATAAAGTTATTCTACCTAGTTCAATTGTCTCTATAGCCAGACCATGCCCAAATTTTTCTATCTTAAATTCTTTCTCGACCTCTTGATTTGTGTATGCATAATCAAAAAGAGATGGATAATTATTGATCTTGTTACTTCATTATGAAAATATTGTGAGGCTGATGAATAAACTCTCTAAGGATAGTTGGACGTTTAGCATGTATTCACTTATTGAAGGAAAAACTAATTAATTCAGTAAAATTGTTTTTCTAAAGCATGCCAAAGCTAGTATGAATATCATAGTTATGCATAACTTTATAAGAAAGAAAGAGGGTAAGTTTTTTTGGTCGAGTCTAAGATTTCTTTGCACGGGGACGTCCAAAGTCTAAGTGTGGGGGAATTTGTTAAGCCAAAAATCATGTATCGTTTTATTAATTATTTTGATTATATTTTACACATTATTGCATCTAATTTATTTTATTTTATATATTTTTCAGGATGGGCGTTAATAAAATAAAAATGAGAAGACAAGACGTTGAAGCTCCGATTTTACACGATTTGTTGAAAAGACGGTCCAATAAATAATTTATGGAAAATATTATTTTCATAATTATTATATTGGGCTAGGGTTTCAAGAATTCGGTGAAGAGCTAGAAGTCTTGAGGAAGAAGAAATCTAGGGAAAAGAGGAAGGAAACCCTAATTTACTAAACCTAACCCCCTCACTTTCCGTATAATAATCACCTCCTCACATATATAAACCCATGCCTAACACACATTAACACCACCCCATCTCATACTATCATCTACCCTAATCACCCCCTCTACACCAAAAAAAAAACCCCATGCAGCTTCTCCTTTTAACCACGCATCACCATAATCATCCTCTTTCATCATCATCCCACGACTGCAACCCAACGCCATCTTCCTCTTCTTCCCACGCCAAGTCTCCTTCTTCAGCCTCGCAATCGCCTTCACCATCTTGATCACCCACACAACAAGCATCACGCCTACCCCCTTTCATCTCATGATCCATCATCTTCATCCTCTCATCAGTCATCTTCATCATCCTCCCATCAACCATCACGCCTCTTCCATCTCATCACAGCCACGTCAAGATCAAGCAAAGTAGGATTTTCTTATTTATTTTTATTTATTTATTTATTTATTTATTTTTCTCTTTTATGCTTTGTTTTATTTATTTTGTGTTATGTGTACTATTAAACATGAATTACTTTGGTGAAATTTGTGATTTTATTTCTAATATGAGTGAGTAATTTTTTTATGCTTAGTATAATCTTCTTGAAACCATGCTAAATTAATTATTTTGAAACAAGTTTTATGCTTTAATGTCTAGTTGATTTATATTCATGATTCTTTAGTGATTAACGTTTATCGTTTATGAAATTTGTGTTAAATCGATTAGAATGCATGCTAGTTGATTAAATACAATTTCGATTGATAGTGTAGAAGATTATAATACGTAAAAGTTATAACCTTTTAGACTTAGGTATCACCCTAATTAATCATGGATGGCTCAAACCCATCTCTTTTAATTAGGTAATCGCTTTAGATCTTTGTTAAATCGATTTGCTGGTAAATTGGTTACAAAGTGTTAAATGATATTTTTCTAATTCTTAATGCTCTAGTTTGATTAAATTCTTGCGCTGGTGTGAGGGTTATCAAAACTAGTAGGGTTTATATTAGGGCTGGACCTAAGTAAACTAGAATCTAAGGAGAAACGGGGAAGAACCGCTGGTGGATCTCTTCTACAGTTTAACTCATGAATGAAATTAACTTGTGTGTTAATGATAAATATTAATTTGCAAGGTGGATTGAGATTATACTAAGTATTCTTCATAAATTTGACAACTTTTGATCATTATTTGTTGCTTAGAGTTAATTTGATTAGTTTGTTAATTTTTGTTTTATTTTTATTAGCTTAAAAATAAATTCAATCAACCCCTCCTCCAAAAGTATAGTCTTTTAGGAGTGTCTAGGTAATTTTAGATAGCTTAGATTTTGATTTTTAGAGTGGTTATAATTTTAGATTAATTTATATTCAGTTTTAGTATTTAATTACCGGTTTGTTAGAAATTAGACTAAAAATAGTTATTTTTTTTCTTTTTCTATTTTTATTGGTTCCTAGGGTTTATATAGTGTCCTATCCTGTCCATATTTAATTTCGTGATTTTTTGAAGTTATTTGATAATTTTTCAGAATTATTTTGTGAAATTGATATGTGCAGGTTTTTAGGTTATTAATTCTGAAAATTTCGATTTTTAATTTTAATTTACGATTTTTAGGTGTTGTTAAGTACAGAAAATTGTGTCCTAGGATTAGGGTAATTTTCTTGATTAATTTCGTATTTATATTTATCCGGATTATTTTATTTCTGATTTTAGATTAATTATTCTGCTGAATATTATGTGCTAATTTTCTGATCTGATTTTTCTGAAATAAAGTAGATGCAATTTAGAGTTTATAAGCTTGTAGACCTGAAGTATAATATTTTAGGTTACTGTTTAACATTTTTAATATTTATTTTCTGATTATTATCTGCTGTTTTGATTTTTAATTAGAATTTCAGTTACTATTCTGATTTTATTTTTCTAAATTATTTAGGAAAGCTTTTTACTGTTTTATTTCCAAAATATAGACCAGAATATTTAGGAACATCATTAGATGTTTTT
The DNA here is from genome assembly GCA_029747015.1 of Carnegiea gigantea. Classification (NCBI taxonomy): domain Eukaryota; kingdom Viridiplantae; phylum Streptophyta; class Magnoliopsida; order Caryophyllales; family Cactaceae; genus Carnegiea; species Carnegiea gigantea. Next base: position 539,872 of record JAKOGI010000236.1, on the reverse strand, counting down.
CCAAATTTTTATTCATTAGATTTTAAGTATTTTAGAGTTAGATTTAATAACTTGGATTAGTAAAAATCATTTAGGATTAAGCTAGCCTTTTACAGCAATCTTTCCTCGTGGATCGATCCCTACTTCCCTATGCTATAAAAAGTATTTAATAACCGAAGTAGTGGTTAAATTTGTAGCCCTCGACAAGCTTTACAAGGTCCAATTTCGGGTAAGCATATTCAGATGTCGGGTCAGGTATGGGTTCGGTTTGTTCAGTTCAGGTTTTGAGTCTTGAGTTAGTTTTACCAGGTCTATATTTATACAAATATACTGATGCATGTGAATTCCATTTGTCTAAATAAAGGTATGAAATGCATGTAGGTGAGCCAAATGGACGTTGAAGATAAATCTCTCCAAAGAAGAACCAAGAAAGAGATAGAGAATTCCCCAACAAAAAAAAAAAAAAAAGCCTCTAATGGAGTAGATTCAACACCTAAAATAGGCAGCAAGTAGATAAATCAACTCACCCTCTAACTCTCTAAAGCCTTAGCATCAAGGATTAGATTAAAGGAAAGACTCAAATCACCATCCTCTTAAGAGATGTAAAGAATTCGAGATTTGAGGAAAACCAAGCTTCAAGCTCTCATATCATTCATCAAATCTGATTTTTCATAGAGATAATTAGATTCATAAATACCCAATGACAAGGAGATGGAGCTGTATATTAGTGAGGCAAGTGGACCAATAGGAGGCTTACAAAATATCCTAGGAAAATAAATCAAGATGCTTAGGATAATTACAATCACTATGAGCTGTATTTTCCAGGATTCATCCTCTATCTTGTAGATAGCCTTAAGTAGGCTCTACCTTTTCAAATTAGGTGACACCACTTTTCAACTCTTTCCTTGTATGTGAAGAATCATCTCATTCTAATTAGTATCGAACACTACAATTGTAACCTCCTCAATTAAGCCCATAATCAGAACCATGCATTTTTGAATCCTGGACCAACCCTTGCTCGCTATTTTACTTATGACTTCCCTAATACTTAGCGTTTGAGTGCAATTGAAGATGTGTTCGAAAATAAACATTTAGGGCTTTCTATCCATGTATAACTTACAGAGATTAGAGCTCATTTGCCTAGTAAAATTTGAGCTAGAAATGAAGTAAAGTATTATGCCCAGAAACTTAAAATGAGCTAATGAGGTGGTCTTGGGAGGATTAAGTGGTTAACTCCTTATTTAGGGCTACTATTGACACAACCACCTTTCCTAAGCCTACTTGGACCTTTTTAAGGGCTCCAAGTCAATATTGACTTAGGGAGATTTAGTCCTTGACCTAGGACTAATATGGGGCCAACTTGGTCCATGACCTTCACTAGTGAGAGTAGGCCCAAGATCTTAAGTTACTTCACATCAACCCCTCTGCCTTAAAGAGGATTTGTACTCAAATCTTCATTATGTTCTTCATTGTCTTCAAGGTAAGGAGTGAGATCCCCAACATTAAAGGTGGCGAATATTTGTGTATCTCTCGGAAGTTCAACCTTGTATGCGTTCTCTCCAACCTTTTGTACCACCTGATACCTACAGTGGCGTTGTAGCTAATCAAGGTCATCTCCCAGAAGGACTAGGTTGATCCATTGGGCTTTATCCCCTCAAGATAGGCTAAGCATATTAAAATTTGAGATTGAAACTAAACTCATCTATTATCTAATCTAATAAGTAAATAACCAGGGAATTATACAAAACTAGCAATCTCTCAGTTCATGTATCAATCAAGTATTTCTTCCTTAATTAGTTATTTGTACAAGAAGTATCATAACCCTTTTTCAAGGTGAAGTGAAATACCTAAATCTAACCAATTACTATTTCTTAAGGGCTCTTGATTGTTTAGGTTCATTAAGCATGCGATTATCATATTTGTGGTTTCTTAATTGGTGTGACTTTCTCAAGACTCCACACGATCAAGTCAAATCCTAGGGTTCTAGTATCTAATTTCATCTTTTAGTTCCTCACCCAACACCCAATACATACAAGAAAGTTATCAAATTTCTTGCAAGATAAACATCTAGGATCTAATAAAACAATCCAACAATTCTAAAATACTCAAACAGATTAACACCAAATCAAGAACATAACTAGTATTTGCATAAATCCAAAATAAAAATAACAAAAGATAATCAAAATTTCAAAACATAAATCCAAAGATAATGGGAAAAGAGAAAAGAAGAGAAATGCTCAACCAATTAATGCGCTTGAATCCGTCGATTGTAAACCTAACATGGAATCCTTGCAGATCTTCACTTCAATACTCTCTTTCTTCCTCTAATCTATCTAAAATCCTAATCTAATTAGAATATAATGGAGTAGGGGGATGGAATGATGGGCATTCAAATGAGGTTGAAAACATACTTTTTATAGTAAAACCACCTAGAAGTCAAACAGTCGTGAGAAAACAAACAGTCTTGGGTGAAATGAGGCCACTATGAACCAAGGGCACCACCACAGACCATCCGTCATGGCCACTGGCTCAATATTCTTTGGTTCTTCTTTCTTTTCCACGAGTATGGCAACTTAGAGGCATCCGTGAGAAGTTAAAATACACTCAATCGGGGTCAAAGCAAGGACAAAAAGTCTAGAATCCCACAAAACACAGAAAAAATCATATCCGAGTGCAAAACAAAAAAATGAGTGTATAATATAGCATAAAACACAATATTCTCCATAAAAATGGCACAAAATGACCTCAAAATAGAGTCCACTTTAAGGACTTATTACCACATTATAAGGACCATCTCCTAATAGCCATGAGCTTGTTCTTCCTTCTTGAGGGGAACCTTTCCTTCCTCAAATGTAACCACATAAGATCACCCGGTTTGAACTCAAGGTGTGGGCAGTTCTTGTTGACCTTTTGCTTGTATTGCTTATTCACTTTTTTAATTTATGCCATCACTTGCTTATGTCGCTTCTTTGTTTCTTTAGCTCTTGCTTCGGCCTCAAAACCTACCTTTGATCCTTGAGAAATAGGTATAAGATCAACAGGAGTAAGGGGATTAAGACTATAGCACACATCAAAAGGAGAGTGAGATGTAGCGTAAGGGGGAGCCCTATTATAAGTGAATTCGGCATGAGCAAGCTTGACATCCTAATCCCTCAAACTCTTACTCAACATAACCCTTAGCCATATTATGAGAGTTCTATTTGTTACCTCCGTTTGCCCATGGATTTGAGGATAGCAAGTGGTGCTAAAGCGTTAACTTCGTCCCTACAAGCCTCTATAGGGATCTCCAAAAGTGAGATAGAAATTTGGCATCCCTATCCGACATGAAGGTTATTAGAATACCATGGAGCCTCACAGTTTCTTGAAAGAAGAGGTGCACAATGTAGGTAGCATAACCACTCTTGTGGCATCCAATGAAGTGAGCCATCTTGGAGAATTGATCCACCACTACTATGGTAGCATCTTTTCCCAAGGGTTCTTAGAAGGACTACAATAAAGTCCATGCTAATGTCATCCCAAGGCCTTGAGGGGACCGAAAGAGGAGTGTTGAGACCTTGATGGAAATGACTCTTAGCCATGTGACAAATATTGCAGCTTGAGATCACCTTATCAACATCCCTAGCTATCTTGAGCTAATAAAAATGATCCTTGTGTATCTCAAGGGTCTTGTTAATGCTAAAACGACCGGCTAAGGCTCCTCCATAAGCCTCCTTGATAATAAGATCCCTTAGATGACTTTTAGGGATGCAAAGCTTGTTTCCTTTGAAGAGGAAACCATCTTGTAGAGTGAAAGAGACAAAGTTAGAAGGATTCTCCACTACTTCTTCGAAGTCTTCATCCTCATGGTATACAACGTTACGGAATGAAATCCAAGAACCTTGGCTTCAAGGACCAAAAGGAGAGCATATCTCCTTGATAAGGCATTAGCCACAACATTCTCTTTTCCACTCTTATGCTTACAAGAGAAGGTGAAAGATTGAAGGAACTCAACCCATTTAGCATGTCTTGAGTTCAACTTGTATTAACCATTGATCTAGGATAATGCCTGTCATCTGAATGGAGCATAAAGGGCTTGGGCTTGAGGTAATGACTCCAATATTTCAAAGCCTAACAATGGCATAGTATTCCTTGCCATAAGTAGAGTAGTTGAGCCTCGAACCATATGACTTCTCATTAAAGAAAGCTAGAGGTGCTTAGCTTTAGTAAGAACCACACCAATCCTAACGCCACCAGCATCACACTCAACTTAAAATAGAAGATCGAAGTTGGGAAGTGCTAAGGTAGAAGCAGAACAAGTCCAATCCTTGATGGTTTCAAAGGCCTTTTGGGCGGCTTTTACCAACTCAAAGCTTCTTTTTTCATGCATTCAATCAATGGAGCCATAATGGAGCTAAATTCTATGATAAACTAGCGGTAGAAAGAGGCCAACCCATGTAAACTTTGCACTTCCGTGATGGAGGTGGGAGTAGGCCAACTCTTAATAGCCTCAATTTTAGATTCATCAACTTGAATTCCCTCATTGGACACAACATAGCCAAGAAAGATAGCTTGAGGAGTGAACAGTTCACACTTTTCAAGTTTGGCACATAACTTTCGTTGTCGCAATACTTGGAACACTTGAGAAAGATGCTCCATGTCAGGTCTTTCATAACGACTATACACTAAAATATCATCAAAATACACAACAATAAACTTCCTAATGAATGGTCTTAAGACCTTATTCATGAGCCTCATGAAAATGCTAGAAACATTAGATAGACCAAATGGCATCACAAACCACTCATGCAACCCATATTTGGTCTTAAAGACGGTTTTTCAATCATCTCCTTCTTTCATACTAATTTAGTGATAGCCACTTCGGAAGTCAATTTTGGAAAAGACCTTGGAGCCATGCAACTTATCAAGCATATCATCCAATTGAGGAATAGGAAATTGATACTTGATAGTGATGTTGTTTATGGCCCTAGAACGAACACACATATGCCAAGTGCCATCCTTCTTAGATACCAAAAGGGTGGGAACCGAACATAGACTCAAGCTTTCCCTAATGTACCCACGATCATGCAACTCTTGGACTTGTCATTGAAGCTCTTTCGACTCATTAAGATTACACCTATAAACTGACTTGTTTGGTAAGGAAGCGTCTGGTAGGAGATCAATTTGGTGCTTAATTCCTCTCAAAGAAGAGAGCACTGGGGATAAATCATTGTGGAATACATTCTCAAACTCTTTTAAGAGTGATTGAGCTAAAGAATGCATGTGTTTTACTCTCTCACTTATGTTTGATTCTACCATAAGTAAGGCAAATAAAGGCTTGCTCTTACTAATGGCTCTCTGCACCTATACTTCACTCAGAAATAGGAGTTTCTCACTTCCCTTCATCGGCTTAGATTTGAGGAGTTTAGGTAGAGGTAGCAGTGTCAAAGTAAGATTATGTCCTATGTACTTGAATGCATAAGGATTGGTGTGTCCATCATAAATCATGTGATTATCAAATAACCATGGTCTACTAAGTAACAAATGACATACATCCATGGGAAGAACATCACATAGTACTTCACTACAATATGGACCAACTGAAAATACAATAAGTGCTTGCTTAGAAATAGTTATCTCGCTTCCCTATTGAGCCATTGGAGAGAATAAGAGATGGGATGCACCTTGGTGGGTAATTGAAGTTTTTCAATGAGTGTTATAAAAGCTACATTGGTGTAAATTCTTCCATCTATGATGAGCTCACACACAATGCCTTCGATAGTGCATTGAGTATGAAAAATTTGCTCCCCTTAGCTTGGCTCACAAGGAGCCTCTTGGACATGGAGTGCTCTTTGAGTTACCATGAGTTCACCTACATTCAGAGTGATCAAAGTTTGATCCTCATCCTCTATTTCCTCTTCATTGGTAGCTTACTCAATAGTTTAAATTTCTTCTACCTCTCTAATGATGTGAGTCCTTCGGTTAGAACAATTCGCTTGGAAGTGTCCATATTCATGACATGTGAAACACTTTTTAGCCTCCAATCTCTTTGGTGGTTCACAAGCAATCCCTTTACCTTTGTCAAGAGTTTTAAAGGGTGTAGGTGTAGTGATAGCTTTGTTGGAGGCAGAGTAACCCTTGGGGGTACTTGAAGGATGAATAAAGGAAGAGGTTTGAAAGGGTTTTTGACCCTCAAATTTCTTCTCAACCTTGATAGGTAGGTGGCACACATCATCAAAGGATAAGTAATGTTGCAGATCCACCTTGTTAGCAATGCTAGGAGATAATCCTTTAATGAACCTAGCAACCTTGAGTTCGGGTTCTTCATCCAAGTCAACCCGCATTTGGAGTTGTTTAAACTCCCTAATGTACTCATCTACCTTTAGATTCTTTTGGTTGGTAGAGATGATCTTGAGGTAGAGTTCTTGTTTATAAGGAGGAGGTAAAAATCTCTTGTCCATATGCTTCTTGAGCTTAGACTAAGTCTTGATTTCGGATTTGGCTTTCCGCTTCTCTAGCTCTACTCTTCTTCAAATGTTCATGCCACGATGAAACATACCCCTTTACTCTTACGAGTGGCCAACATAAAGGCCTTCTCATCATTGTAATCTTTAAATTCAAAGATCCTCTTAAGGGCTTGAACTCAATTAAGATAGTTTTCCGGGTTAAGATTACCATCAAATTCCAGAGCCTCAACTTTGAGATTCTAAAGGTCACCCTTCGATGCATTAGTCTTCTTGGTCTTCCTTCCTCATCATCAAAGTCTTTCTTACATATTTTCTATTTGAAGCTCTACAAGGGCCTACTTATCTTATGGGCTTGCTCAAGAGAAATATTTGAGGAGTAAGAAGGATTGCCCTCACTAGTAATGGTTTATAGAAATGTGAAAGGAGGAAAAAGGAAGGAAAAAAAAGGGGAGGCACGAGCGTAATGAAGAAGCATGGGCAGGAAAATAGTGAAAAGGGAGGGGACACGGTTGTGCTTTATGGCTTAGGGGGTCTGCCAGATCTTTAGAATAGGATTTAAGAGTGCACAAAGGGGGCATGGTCAAGCTAGGTAACACAAAATGGCCATGCCAAATCTCTGGATCAATTTTTCAAAGTGCAGGATTTTGGCACAAGTTAGTAGTGCCAAATTTCTGGTTTCATATTTTTGGCCTTTTTGTGGGGTTTTAGCGATGTGTTTAGGTTGGGGTTTGTGTTTGAGTTATAATTAGGGTTTTGGGTGGACCAGATAAGAGATTTAAAGAGAGAGAAGCAATGACAAAATAGTATAGAAAGGGGGAAACTTTAAGCAATTTCAATACAAGGATGGTTAAAATGGATGCTTACCAAGAGATAAGATCATTGCGCTCTGATACCAAACAATGTATGGTCAATTTCATTTGTCCAAATAAAGGTATGAAATGCATGTAGGT